>JBBMEG010000020.1:13176630-13230601 GCA_037832605.1 Cyclanthera cordifolia
TATATACACATATACATATGCATGTGTAAGATAAATTAATCAGATAGGTTCTTAGCTTACTTATAAGATTTTTAAAAAAACAAATTTATAAGGTGTATAAATTAATAAGATATACTACCAGGGGTTGAAGTATAATATCAAGTTGAACTAAAAAATAATGTTTATTGTTTCAAATGTGGAATGCCATTAACTTAAATGGAAATTCTTTTGTTTCACTGATTGATTATTCTTGTTTTGGAGCTGTTATAGGCTAAAATATCTCGGAATACTCAGGTAAAATTAAGACCCTTGAGGGTTGGCCAAAGGATGTCAGGAGTCCTTGGGAGTCGGCTAAAGGGTGTCGAAAAACCCCGGGGTCGGCCAAAGGATGTCGGGAGTCCCTAAAGGTCGTCCAAAGGGTGTCGAAAGATCTCGGGGGTCGACGAAGGGAGGCCACAACCCCCAGGGGGTCAGCCAAGCCCATGTCGACCCTCGAGTGTCGGCCAAGCCAATGCCGACCCCCCGAGGATCGGCCAAGCCCATCCTGATCCTTTGGTGGTCGGCCAAAGGATGGCCACAACTCTCAGTGGTTGGTCAAGGGAGGCCACAATCCCTAGGGGGTTGGCCAAGTTCATCCCAACCCCCTGGCCAAACTACCCTAACCCCTCCCGAGGGTCGGCCAAAATTGGTCCGGACCCCCTAGGGGTCGGCCAAGTAAGTCCGGTCCCTTTAGGGGCCGGTCAAAGAAGGCCTCGACCCCCTAAGGGTCCGTCCTTGCAACCACAACCCCTTCGGGATCTGCCTAAGAAGGCGAACACCCCTAGGGGGAAAGCCATGAAGGTTAAGACTCCCCTGAGAGTCGATCGAGTACAAGTGACAATTGGATCCACTAATAACGGTTAAGAGTTACACCAAAGGTGAGCACCCCTCTAAGGGGAGCGAGCCATAGAGGTCATGATTGATCGAGTCCAAAGCCGATCTCTGAGGGGACGGTCGAATGTGAACACTCTCCTAAAAGAAGGGAAAGTAGTGGAGGCCAGTGCTTCTCTAAGAGCTGACCGAGTCCAAGTAACATCCTAGGTCGTTGCACCCTTAAGGGGTAAAGTCCTGTAGTTACACCGAGAAGACTCGCACCTTTAATGGGTCGGCAGTGGAGGTGAGGACCTGTAAAGGTTGGCCGAGTCCAAGTAACCCCAAGACAAGACTGTTACACCTCTCAAGTTTAACAGTTATGGGTTACGCCGGTATTCATTCCCGGCTTAATGGCCACAGTTACGAACGACTAACCATCAAGTGAGCCGCATCGGTTACGAGTCCAACTGTTATAAAACGTCAAGTTATCCTCTATTTGAATTCAAGCTAGGTTAAAATGAAATATACTCATAATCCTTGTAAGCTAATACTAAGCTCTCAAGCTCTCACTAAATACACTCATAAATACCTTACTGACTTAGGCATCGAAGATCTTGTGGCTCACACCACACTAGTGTGCCTAATTTTCGTTATTTTGTAGGTAAATTCGTCCTCGGTAAATAAATCTTTACCGTTGATCCCAGTTAACCTTTTTTGGCATCAACATAAGCTAATACGTGAGGTGGGGACCTCGGGATGGAGTCCTCATCTCAAAGGTTGGTAGAAGTTAAATGTTGATAGATCGTGGAACGTTGAACAGAGAAAATGAAAAGTGTGTTGGATTGTTCGGGACTGCTCGAGTAACCACATCTTATTTGGGTTGAAAATAGGTGGTTGTGCCACAACGAAGGTGATTGAAGTGATCGAAGCCATGGCAATTGGGGTGGCAAACATGCCTATAAAGACCCATTTTTCGAGGGCCATCTTTTTGCTGAGTTACAGACTCTTTTGTTGTTTAGGATCAGGTTGAGGTTTTAAGTAGGGGGAATATCCCTCAAAATATTCCTTATATGGTGATTATGGAGCGGGACGAGTTTGTTTTGGTTTGGCCTTTTCTTAATGAAATTTCCCTTAGAAAAAGTATAGTCTCATGATTTTTTTTTTTTTTTTTTTATGGAGCCGGACGGCTAGTAATTGAGGTTTACAGATGAAAAAAAGAGAGTAATGTAACCCGAGAACCCAACTCAACAATATAGGGTTGGTCGGTGTAGTTGCTTTAGTGTATCAGCTTGCACGTTGATAATTGAAAGCCTAAATATTTGGGCTAGTCAAAAAAAAAAAAAAAATCGTGCAATTTTAGAACATGATTAAAAGTATAAAATGAGATGAACTATTTTTTAAAAAAAAATAATATAATTAAAATTATTGAGGTAAAAGCTAAAAGTATATTTTAATAGAGTGGGTTATTGGTGATTAGTACTATCATTTTGATTAGAATTCCCTTTGAACCTTTGTTATTTAATAAGATTCTCATGTTATCGCACCTTTCCCTTCTTCATCTTTTTTTCATAATCATAATTAATTCACTATTATTCGTTTCCTTAAATCATGGAAGATTAAAGTCAATTACTATACCGGCAAATCAAATCAAAATTATATTTAATATAAATATATAGCATCCAAATTATTTTTTCTTTCTTTTAAATGTTGTCGTGCTGTTTTGCAAGTCTCTTTAAAAGCCTTGGAACTCTAAAACATACATAACGCAATCTTAAAAAATAATCCACATTTTTATTGAACTTCTGGACATTATTTTGTAAATTGACCAATCATATTGTTGATGTCGAAAAATGGTCAACAGATATTCAAAGTAGAATTTGTATTACTGGGGATGAAAAGCCTGAAAAAAAAAAAAAAATGACACACCGGTGTAGTATGAGTCATAAGACCTCTGATGCCTAAGTCAGTAGGAGTTTATGAGAGTAATTTCGAAGACTTTTTAGAACTTAAAATCGCTTAAGAATACTTAGCATAGTTTTGCTTAGGATTCACCTCCCTTGAAATGGAGAATGATCTGACTTATTACAGCAGTCGGTTTCATAACTGCTGCAGCTCATTTAGGAGTGGCTTAATAGTCGGCTATTAGAAACGTCTGTCATTAAGTCGAGAATGAATACCAATGTAACTTTTGACCGTTACTCGTTGGAGGTGTAACAACTTTTACCCAAGATTTACTTGGACTCGGTCAACCTTTGCATGTCCTCACCTACACGGTCGACCCTTTAAGGGTGCAGCCGTCTTGTTGTAACGCTAGGACGCTACGAGGGTGCAACGTCTCCGTTACTTGTACTTGGTCGACTCGTCCACAGGAGAGTCTTAACCTTCACGGCCAACCCACTCTGGCTGGCCTACTCGACCGTCCTCCTCATAGGTCGGCTTTGGACTCGGTCAACTCCTACGAGTCCTCACCTCCACGACCAACCCACTCGGGTTGACCTACTCATTGTAACTAGGGACGTCAGTGCAGCGTCTCCATGAGATACTTGACTCGGTCGACTCTTGGGGAGAGTCCTAACCTCCACGACCAACCCACTCGGACTGACTTACTCAGTGTAACCCTAGGACGCCACGGGGTGCAGCGTCCCTAAACGTTACTTGGAGACGGTCGACTCGTCCACCGGAAAGTCCTAACCTCCACGACCAACCAATTCGAGCTAGCCTACTCGTTGTAACCCTAGGACGCCACGAGATGCAGCATCCCTAAACGTTACTTGGACTCGGTCGACTCTAGAGGAGTCATGCCTCCACGTCTTTCTCTCTAGGGGGTGTTCACCTTCTTTTACCGAACCCGAGAGGGTCGAGGCTGCAAGGGCCAACCCCTACGGGATCGAGGCCTTCCTTGGCCGACCCTCAGGGGGTGGCGTTGACTTGGCAGACCTCCGGGGGTCGGCATGAACTTGGCCGACCCCCTGAGGGTTGTGACCTCCATTTGGCCGACCCTGGAGGGTCGGTGTTGGCTCAACCGACCCCCGGGTGGAGTCTCGGCTTTGTCCGAATATTTCAAAATATTTTAGCCTACAATATATACAATACTTTAATATAAAGAAAATGAGAATTTTGAATTTAAGTAAAGAGTTGTCACTGTTCAAGAGAACACGGGTTAGACCTATAAAAAGAGATAGGTCTTGATGATACACCAAATTCATTTCTTAAACACACACACATATATAATGTTATATATTAATGATCAAGATTAACCAATCTACCACTTAATAATCAAGATTAGGGATTGTTGAAATTTTAGGGAATGAAGACGACAAAAGAACACGTGTACGGTCTGTTTGAATGGATAAGATCCAAAAGAATTTCAAAACACAACGTACAAAATGATGTGTGTGTCGTACGGTGTGCACTGTCCTTTATTTGTTGCCGTATCCCCATGATTCTGCCACGTGTCCTACCGTACTTCTTTGCCTTAGCTTATGGTGCCACCCATGCATCCATCTCTTCTAATTAGTCTATAGGGTTACAAAAAAAAATAATAAATGCCATGAAATTGAGGTCAAACAAGAAATCTTTTTTTTTCTTTTTTCTTAGCTCTTTCCATTACATCAAACAAGCCATACATAAATTATTATATATAATATATATATATATATATATATATATATATATATATCCAACTCTTATATTTGATTTACGACCGATACTTACCATTTAAATAATGTATGATCATCAACTTTTTGTAAATAGTTAATGTTGTGAGAAAATTTTTGTCAACACGCGAGTCTCAAGGATTCGAAAGAAAACACAATTTATGTTTTACGAGGGCGAAAATGCACCACGAAGGAGCTCGAGAGGGACCGGGAAAAAGCCAAGCCTAAACATAAGGTGTCAGACAGGCCTAGCCTAATCTCGAGCTCATCGTATTGTCTTATGGATTTACTCAGTGTTGCCGATTACGTCAAAAATCTTGTTTTATGCAATTCTAGGGCCTAGACTTTCGATATCTCGTTAGATAATTCATGAATAATACTTGTGATCTGGGTGTAGAAGAACAATATTTAGTAGTTACACGTAGCCTTTTCTATAAGACGTAAGGATAAGGATGAAACAAAATATATTAGTTTTAAAAAATCCTTAAACTACTCTCCTTAACCCATTCGTATTTCAGTTAGGCAACACAACCCACAAAACTCATACAACACTTGTGTTCAGTTTACTAATTGTTTTGCAGATATTCATTATCAATATAATTTCACAGGTGAAATAGAAGTACTTAAGATAATTGGTTTAGAACTAAGATCGTCCGAGTTTATGTGTGCTTTGTTTGAAAACAAGGTTATCGTGAGAATTTTTGCATAAAATTAGACAATACTGAACTTTGGAGATTTGTGAATGTTTGTGATTCCTAAATTAGAAAAAAATATAAAATATCTTAGTTAATTAAACATATTGTCATGGTCCTTGAGTCATGCACATGTGTTTGATTTTGTATTATTAATGAACTATTAAAAATGAATTTTTACTATCTCTTATTTAAACGCGGACATTTAAAAGTTATTGTCATCACTAAAAATAATCATTCATTTTTAATCCCTCATTTCTAACCATTCAAAATAATAATTCATCTTTTAAACTTATGAAAATAATTACTCATTTATATTACCATATCTAAACGCCTTATCGTCTTCTGCCACTCTTTATAAATCACTATCCAAACAAACTTTTAACTACAACGTAACCCCTCTACAAAAATAATTATCCAAACAAATTATTATTAAAATTAAAATTTATAATTAGTCAAGATAATGTTTGTCTCTATCATTTGACATTTAAACAAGTTGTTGTAGTGTTAGTCAACATTTAAAATAAACTTTGAATACATCTAGCGTCCCAACAATTAATTAAAAGGAATTAATGCAAGTATTAAATAAAAAGGGGCTAACCTTGTTAGAGGAGGGCCGCACCACGTGACAAAAATTTGTTCATTAAATACATGAATTTATCTCTACCTACCATACTATTATTACAAATCCCATGGTGTCTAGGTTGCCTCCAAATTTGGGGACTGTTTGGAAATTCACGAAATTCAACTAAAAACTTCAATAAATTGCCTACCATAAGCATGGCACGTGACATTGATTGTAACATATATCAACTTAATAATAATATTTGAAGATTAAGAAATTCAAAATTATAATCTTTAATCTATTCTACTTACTAAGTTTAACTCCTCTATAAATTTATCAGTATATATTAAAATGAAAAAAGAAAAATAACGCTTTTATTTGATTTTCTTGTTGTGTTCGGTGACCATGTCATCAAATTCCTACCCTCTAAATCCGTATTTTGTAATTATTATTATTATTTATTTGAAGCCACGTGTAGTAATACTTCTTCAAAACGATTTCTCAAAAAAAAAAAAAAAAAAAAAACTTCGGTGAGCAAATTATTCATATAAAGTGTTGAATATACCAAATAATGGCTCATATTTGTTAAGGTAATTTAAATTTAATCCTTAATCAATTATAATATAATTTTGTTATTAATATAATTACAACTTTTTCAATTGGGTCATTTTGAAAGCATTTTACTGATGGCTTTAACTTTGATGTGGTATGATATACTATAATAAATTGCAGAAAAATAGTATTTGAGGCAAAGAAGATCATATAACTGAGTAGAAATCAGTATAAAATAGAATATATATATATAAGATCTAAAATTAATATTTGAAAGTTTAAAATTTTAAATAAAACAAACGACTATATCTATATATAGTACATGAATAAATTATTAAGTATACATTTTAAAAAAAACAAAAATTTAAAGTCAAAAAAGAAAGTACAATGAAAAATCTTTTTTAGAGTATATAAAATATGGAAACAATATTCTAATCCCAAAATTATCGACTTAATTAGGTTTATTTTAACCATCTAAGTCATATATTTGAATCCTGTGGATGTAGTTAGTTGTAACTAAACAAACTTAAATTTAAAACAAGATCATTTTATTCTAATGTAGGATACAATCTAATTTTAAAATAAAAGTTAAAAGTATCATTTTTTTTTTTTTAATCTTTCTTCCTAAACTTTAAAAGTTTAATTTTACTGGTAGACTATTTAAATTTGTTTTTCTTAGTTAATCAATTTTTCATTATAAACTTTAATGATCTTTAGACTTTTGAAAAAGTTTAAAATTTACCTCTACTACATACACATTCAAAGTTAATACTCACCAAAAGTGAATTAATAATTTAATATAAGTAAAGAAAATAAACGAAAATAGTTATGAAATTTATAGAAAAATATGATTTTTTGTAAAAAAAACTTAACAAAAAATATTATAGAGATTGAAATTAAATATTTAAAGATCAAAATAGAACAAATTCTAATATTTAACCATGAAAGAAGCTTAAAAATTTAAAGTCAAAAGTTTAAAAATTTAAGGACTTAAATGAAAAAAGTTGAATAAAAATAAAATAACATTGAGAAAATTACTTTTTTGGTCTCTTGGAGTTTTATTTCAATTATTCGGTTCCTATATTTCAAAATTAAACACTTTTAACATCTTAATAATATTCGCTCTTTGTCTATAGGTTTAGAGTTACAACGATCCGTATGTTTTAAGATTGAACAGTAAATCAAAGCTGCTAAAATAGAATTGGGTAAATTGAGGCTCCGTTTAATAACTATTTAGTTTTTTATTTTTTGTCTATGAAATTTAAGCTCACTCTGCACATAATTTTCATGACGTTACCTACATCTTATTTGTGATTTTAGAAACAAACCCAAAATTTGAAAGCTAAACAAAATAGTTTCAACATACTTATTTTGATTTATGAAATTTGATTAGAATTCATATACTTAGTAAAAAATAAAATGAATCATAAGTAGAGATTTTAGGTAAATATAAACTTAAAGTTTAAATTTTAAACTTTAACTATAAATGTCAATGCAACTTCTACTCTCTCCCATAAACTATAACTTTTGTCCTTAAATTTCTTTATTCCAAACAAAACACAATAAATTACCAACATAAAATGCCTTTATATTTTTCAGTACTCTATCCAATACTTTAATATATATATTTATTTATTACATATTTGTAATTATTTTTGTAAGTTTGTGATAAAAGTTTGAAGAAGGAATACAGGGTAGCTCTCAATTTCTTAAGTTTCAAATTACTTAGTCAAATTAGCTAGCCTTCTATATGAATATTTTACAATTCACTCAAATAAACTATGCTTAATATAATATATGCTAATAATTCAAAGTTATTACATGTGAATTCATATATCAACAAATACAAAAACTCAAGGAGTTGTTGAACAATGAACTTTAATGCCCACCCATTGCTATAAACTACTTTAGGTCAAATTCAAAGGGCCAAAAATAGATATAGATATGGTTGAAAGAATAGTAAAAAAGAATAGAAAATTGATTTATTTTATTTTATTTTATTTTATTTTTGTTCCAAGGTAGAGGGAAGAATATTTGGAGGAGATTCTATTTTACAACAATCTCAAAGTAAAAAAAAAAAAATATATATATTTATTTATTTATTTAAAGTAAGATTGGGGTTTAATTAAAGAGGTGGTTTTACTAAAAATTTCATCTTCAAGTTGTTTAAACCAATTCACAAATTTTATATATTGCTCTATTAAAAAATGCAATGGAAAAAACTCAAATGCTAATTATACCACACTACTCCTTAACCTTAATTAATCAAATTTTAATAAACTATATATATTGAGATACTTCACCTTACTACTAAATTAGTTATTTTTTTCCTTAAGTTTTGTCATGATTAGTTTAAACAAAAAATCAACAAATATGGTTTAATTATACAACTCATCCAAAATATAACTATATATTTATATAACTATTTAACTTTTGAAAACAAAAAGTAAATAATCAACTACTAACCTCTGCGGTAAAAAATGTAACAATAATTCACCACAAATATTCATCCAAGCGGGTAAAAAGAGATAGGTAAAAACACCCAATCGTATCACAACAAATAATCAACTACTTTTAATTTGACTAATCACCTCCTAAAATTTGAAAAGTGTTGCAATTAACTCATTTAAATTAATTTTAAGACATTTTTACATAGGTAAATATAAAATTGTCTCTCTTTTTTTCCCTAAAAACTTATAACTTGAAAAATTTATAACTTCTTATTTCTGATAAATTTATAATGAAAATTTTATAAACTAATGGATGTTTAAATGTGTGTATATTTGTTAATTAATGAGTATTTTCACTGTCATGATGTTTTTTTCAAGAAGATTTTTCTAAAAAATGATTAATTATTAAAAAGTTTGAACTTTTTTTATTGGCATAAAATATAACTAATTGTTAGTATAATATTAAATAGAAATTTCAAATGCTAACTAAGAGTAACTTAACAAAAAATATCTTAAAATTATTTTAAAGTTTTAATTGCAATAATTTTTAAATTTTAGAAAAATTCACTGTTGGTTAGAAATGTGATTTCTGTAATTTTCCTTTATTGTTTTACTTTTGAGCCAAAACCGTGTCGATTAACTGTATCTCTGTATGGTTTAACTGTCGTGAAAAAAGAGAACAAATGAAACAACAAAAAATAGATATCTTCTCCTCGGATGTAACCGCGGTTAGGTAGAAACTAACTACGGTTAGTCACAGAGTTCTACCATTGGTTTATAAATGGCGACGGTGCCGGAGAATCAGCCAACAATCTCCTTCTCCCCTAAGGAGAAACAGAAGCAAAAGAAAAAATCAGCAAAGCTAAATAAAAAGAAAAAGGCAGAAATGGTGATCGGCAATAAACCGAACCGCCCTAATCAGACGCTTCTCATTCCTCCGTGGACGTTCATGGATGATCCAGCGTCGGATGTATGCAGTTATTCTCCGGGAAGCGCCGGCGGATGTTCTTCTGGAGGTGGACTCTCTCCTTATTCCATTCCGGACAAAAACGCTTTGTTGCAGCAGTACATGTTGTGGAAGGAAACAGACGTGGAATCGGATTTTGATGTTTTAGGTCGGGAGTTGGATTCGCCGGGGGATACCTACTCTTCCGACAAGTTTCGAATGTATGAGTTCAAGATTAAGAAATGTACGCGAGGAAGATCGCACGACTGGACTGAGTGTCCGTTTGCTCATCCCGGCGAGAAGGCTCGCCGGCGAGATCCGAAGAGGTATTACTATTCCAGTACGGCGTGTGCGGAATTTCGGAAAGGAAGCTGTAAGAAAGGAGATGCGTGTGAGTTTTCTCATGGAGTTTTCGAGTGTTGGCTTCATCCTGCTCGTTATCGGACTCAGCCATGTAAGGATGGAACTAATTGCCGGAGGAGAGTTTGCTTCTTCGCTCATACGCCGGAACAACTTAGGGTTTTGCCTCAGCAGAGTCCTCGAAGTACGAGTTCCATCCCTTCCTACGACGGATCGCCTCTTCGCCAAGCATTTGAGGCCTGTGCCAAACAAATGTCCTATTTATCTTCTCCAGGAACATCGCCGCCGGTTTCTCCTTCAATCGAGTCTCCGCCTCAATCGCCGATGATCAGATCATTGAATCGACCGAGTTCGATATTACAGCTTAGTAAGGTACAATCGCCTTCTTCTCTGTGGAATGTGCAAGTCGGATCTTCTGTATTTGGATCTCCAGAGGAATCCACCGCCCGATCCGGTTTCTGCAGCCTTCCTGATACCCCGACTCGTCCAACCAGCCGATTTCTCGATTTCTGGGACTTAGGTTCCGGCGAGGAACCGGCGATGGAGCGAGTGGAGTCTGGGAGAGATCTAAGAGCAAAAATGCTGGAGAAATTAAGAAAGGAGAACTCCGTCGGCTGTGGCGATGAGGATAAATACGGCAGCGGCGGTGGCGGTGGTCTAGACGTCGATTGGATATCGGAGCTTCTCAAGTAAATCAATCCATTGGCAGTGGCAATTCGTTTCACCGCAAAAAAACAACACAAAAAAACTAAAAAAATTGAAAGGTTCGTCACTGATTCTAATTTGTCTCAAATGCGAATTTACAATCAGGATTTGTTAAAGTTTTTTCTTGATTATTATTATTACAATATTATGAGAATCTGATAAAGATGAATTGGAATCTTCCGATTTGGAAGATCATCGCAAGTTCTTTCTCGTTTCTTTTGAAGATTCTATGTAAATATTGAGTCAGTTTAGGAGTGGGTTTGGAATTGAATCGATTCTGTTTCGAGTATGGGGAGTTTTCCAGATGAACATATCACAAAGGAGGAAGTTCAAAAAAGAAAAAGGCATCATTTTTGTACATGTTTTTAGCGTTTCACATCCTTGCAATTGTTTCTGTGTTTTGTGGAAGTGTAAACTCTGTGATTGTATTGAGAAAAAAATTACATGATATATATATATATAAATAAATATATATATATATATATAAATATTATCTATGTATGTAATGAAATTCAAATGCCCTTGTTGCAATTATTGCCATTTTCATTTGGTCTTATTGAATTTAGTTGATGCATAATTTTGGATTCCATTACAATGGTTCCTGTAATGGTTTATATATTTATATATATATATTTATTTATTTATTTTTATATATATGTACACTAAAAAATATATATATTTAATTTCTTACTGGTATTTTTAGAGTGATTTAGAAAGTAAAAGAGATTTTTTTTTTTTTTTTTTGAGTACAAATTGGGGGAGTAGAATAACAAACCTTACCTAGAATAATACCAAACAATGAAATCACTGCGCCACCGACCCATTCGGTGGAAGAGATCTTCTTTCATAGTTGATCCAACCGATTTCTATCACATCAACTCTAATAAATTCACTTTTCTTTCATTTCTTCCTTCCTTCTCTTCTCTTCTTTTCCTATCGGATATAAGTTTGTTTTCATGTCTATTTGTAAGTGTGTTTTTTAAAATTAAGTAGATACAAATCCACTACATTTGTGGTTTAGAGTTCCCACCCAAATGGTGTAACTTCGAAAAATAAATAAATAAAATAAAATAAAATAAAAAATAAAATATAGAGATCATAGTTTTTTTTTTTTTTTTTATCTATTAGACACAAAATATTAATACAATAATTTAGACCATACAGAAAATAATTGTCATCCAGAGTTTAACTACAATGACATTATGTATAATTTGATATACTTGGTTAGAAAAAAAAAAAAAAAGACTAAATTAGTCTTTTGATGAAATGATCAAATAACATAATATTGCAAACTAGACCAAACAAAAATAGACGGAAATATTTCTTTCTTTTCCTCATCCTTTTTCACCATTTCAAATGTTTATCCCTTTTTTTTCAACGCATGCCCATTTTTAAGTCATGAATCCCCTCCCAATACTAAATTAGGCTAAAAGATAATATTTTTAATGTTCTCAACTGGAACACCCGTGATCTAGTATTCATAAGAGATCTTGGAATTCAAACTTTGCCTCTATGGACATCAGCATTCTTCTACATCCCTGCGACCCGGCCATGTGAAGTTCATATAATTAGGCAATTGAAAATGAAGGTGCATCTTGTTGGTATAAGTAGTATAAATCAACTCAAGCCTTTCTTAATCATGGGACTATATCCCCAAGATCCATCTCATTCAGATGCGGACTCGATTCATTCATATAGCCCTCCTAACTATGAGTGCTATACCAACATCCATGTAACATTCCTTTACCGACTAACATGAAGATTGTTCCCCTCCTTGTACAAGTTTTGTTAAGAAAGGATATGTGACAAATCAGCTTCAAGGTTTTTGTACATGCTAGGTCAAAAAAAAAAAAAAAAACCTTTTATATTATGCTAAACCATGAACTTGAACCAAAGTCTCCTCTAAGACGAGGGTTGGTCTAACCAACTCAACTAGCAGTAGTTTATTAGAAAGTTAAGGTTAATTGTTTATAAAATAGAAAAGTGAAGGACCTTTTTGCAATTACCCCAAAGTTTAAACTTAATTTCATCTCTTTCCCCTTTCCCTATTGTTTCCTTCTTCTTCTTCTACGATTTCAATTTGCGATTTTTTCCCCAACCTTCTTGGCTAAGCTCGATTCCTTGATGTTTGTCCTTCCCCTCTTCATTGTGAGTTTCACCTCCATGTTTCCACCTCTTCCCTTCAAATTTCGTCTCCTCCCTTGGTATCGTTCAACCGATTATCTCCTCGAAAATCCTCTTTTCACCGTGATCTTCCTGCTTCGATCATTGAATCTTTTGTTGTCCGGTGTGTGTGAGTTTTGCAAAGACGTGAGTTCGGCTTAGAAGCGCGTGACCTTGAAGCTCAATAGCTAAATAGGTGGGTTTCGTTTCCATCCCCATTCTTGGGCGGCATAGGGGTTCGTTTTGGCACAATGTTCTTGCGTCTACTTGTATCTCATGAAGTTGCGAGTTATCTTGCTTAGTGTATGCCAAAGGGAAGTTTGAAGTTTTGTTATGCTTATAAGGCGTTCGACGAAATTCCTAAAAGGGTTTAAAGGCTCTAAGATCTGCAGAGATGTACTTTGAGTAGGTGTTGGATTTTTAGTTAGCCGAGAGGAGTGTTATAGGTTTAAGAGGTGAAGCATTGTACTGAATGTTTGTTTTCCAAAGTTCGCGCTCGATGTAATTCATGGTCGTGTTTAAGAGATTTTGGTTGGGAAGTGAAGTTGCGTTCTAAAAGACTTTTCTTTTCCAATGTTTTATTAGCTTAGCTATGAAGCACAATTAGAGCTATGGATTCTTGGCTTGGTTATGAGATGTTCGTTAGGCTCATTTGATGCTCATGCCTTGAGGCCACTAAACTTGAATCCTCGAGTGGAGCTTAGAGGCTTTTTTTTTTTTGCGATGGTTGCTTTTCCGTCAGTATTTGAGTTCGTTTCAAGTTGAGGCTTTTAGGTGTTTCCTTTAATCTCGAAGTTCAGGTAAGGTGTGTCATTGGTCGTCGTTGTCGTCAAGCTTTAAGTTAGGTTGTTTGTTCGTAATTAAAGCTTAGGGTCGAAGCTGTAGATCAAGAATCTTCTAGAATTAGTGTTCTTCTAGGTTGTTTTGGCTTATGGTTGTATTAGAGTGTTTGCACACAAGCTCTAGATAAGTTCTTGAAATTAACGAAATGGTTGTAGCGCGTTAGTTTTAATACTTGTGGTTATCCAGTTCAACAACACGTCACTCCGCTTAGCTTTGCAAGAGCTGCATTCTTCACGTCCGGGGCGGTAGTTATTGTGAGCCACCTACAAAATTCAACAAGTGGATCCATTTAATAGACTAATCCACATCTAATATAAGCAAACAGAAGCAACCAATATAGAGGGACTAGAATACTTCACAACCATTATATACATAAATTCATGCTCAGAAGCCAAGCGTAACAAAAATACATTTCATAGAAGATGCTGCTACAAAAGCAGCCCTCCTTACATGTTAGCTTTCTCGTCACTGCAACATTCCACATTTTGGCTCAATCAAGTACATAATTCATCTAAACCAGATAATATGGTATAAACATTAAAGAAAGACAGTGATCTATAATAACCCATTAACATGAAACACTTAAATCAATGCTTAAGATCTCCAAAACAATCTATAGTATGGTAGCATTGGAAAATTGTTCTCAGAAGCCAAGCGTAACAAATATATTTCATCAAAGATACTGCTACAAAAGCAGCACTTCTTACATGTTAGCTTTCTCGTCACTGAAGCAAAATTCACATTCCGTTGAGTTTAATTAATTTACAATACGCCTAAATGAAGCTTATATGGTAGACAATGAAAAATATATGATAAATGAAGTCCTGAAAAGATAGCAGTAATCTAATATCCATAACCCATTAACATAAAGTACTTAAATCAATATGTAAAAATTCTAACAATATGATATGGTCAACAATAGAAAAGTGTGCTCAGAAGCCAAGCGTAACAAATATATTTCATGGAAGATGCTACTACAAAAGCAGCCCTTCTTATGTGTTAGCTTTCTCTTCACTGCAACAATGCACATTTGGTTCAATTCCAATATCTAGAAGACTGTAAAAACATCAAATATTTATTGCCTTCTTCTTACCCACAAAAGAGATAAAAAGAAAAAAGAATGCAAGAAACTGAACGTGATGATAAAAATTGGAAATTAGAGCTAGTAACAAAAGTTTCAGGCAAAAAACAACGCAGATAAAAAACAGAAAAAAGAATAACCTCTCAAGCCTCTTGCTAAGCAAGACCAATGATAAATGGAGTAGTAATTAACAAATGTTCCATTGTATTGATTAGGCAAACATAATAAATTTCAATGGGCATCAATGAAAAAATGAAAGTAGTTAACTACCTGATTAGTCACAAGCCTTGGCCATACGAGAAAATTCCTTCCCCATTACTGATTTATGGAGCAAACTCGCAGGTTTGTTCTGCTTCTTCGTCTTTGTTGTCGCAAAAAAGAAAAAAAAAACTCTGAACATATGATAAGAACAAAAACAGTTGACAGGCATTTCCAAAGAAAAAGTAGAAGAGAAAAAAAAATCTAGACGACTAAAAGATGAAAATGGATTACAAATTAGAATATTACCGAAAAGCTTGTAGGAGTTGAGATTGTAGAGGCTGTTAGGCTCTTAGCTGAATCGAACACGAGCATTGCCTCTGCTAAACTCTTTAACAAGGAGAGTTGCTGTTCTCAACGATTTTCCAGACCAGTTGCCCAGGAACGTTCGCTATCTACAAACAATTCAAGAAAACTATAAGAAACAAATGTAAACAGCGATCAAAAGCAAAACTAAAAAGAAATAAGATCTAAAATTGTAGGAGCAGGTACAGACCTGACGAAGAGAAATGCAGAATCAAAGGATTACCGCCGGTTCTGACCGCTGATTTCTTCAACCTCAACTGATGTTATATAGTGAAAGCATTACAGAAAAAACCCTAAATCGATAAATGTGAAAAATTAAAATATTAAAATAGGTTAAAATCCTATTTTGTACAAAAGTTTATTTTAGTCACTGTATTATCAATAAAAATTAAAAATGGTCCATCAAATTATGATAGTGGCCGTTAAAATGAAATAAAATAATATATTTTTTTATTTTTAAAATGAGGTAGCTACTTTACACTATAACCAGGTAACCATGCCCGTCCCTTCTCCGTTATTTTTCTTTCTTCTTTCACCATTTTGTAAATTAAAAGTATAAACACAATGTACTAATTTTCATCTTTAACAAAAAAAAAAAAACTTTTAAGCTATTAGGATCATTTTTAAGCTTTATTGATAGCCCAGGAATTAAAAATAAACTTTGGATAGTCCAAGGACTAATTTGGAACTAACCCCATAATTTAGGGACCAAAATAGAATTTTGTCCTATTAATATCTACAAATCATTTGTTAGGGTGCCCCCTTCTTTTATATTAATTAAGGATGTAATAATTATTGTACGCTTTTAATTTGTTCGGATCTTGGTTGATATCTAAACGTAAATGAGAGGCTTCAATATGGATGCTAAAATTTAAAAACTATTTTTATATGTTATATACAGGGTTGTGAGACATAAAAATATAAATTAGAATTATATATTTTTTAAATGTTATAACTGATTTGTGATCTCATGTTCAACAACATACGAAGATATTAGAAGCCAACTGCACCTAAATTCTAGAATTTTGCAATGATCATTGTCCGCATTCTTGAATCAAATAAGAATTATGATTACTCTTAAAATCCCAATCCAAACATTCCTACGATATGAAATTAAAAAAGACGGACGGCTTCTTGGCTGAACAGTGTGGTGTTGATTTAGCATAAAGCCAACAACTTTAAACCGATAATTGAAACTCCGAGAAATAAACAGAAAAACATAAATATCTAAATCTGTAACTGGTACAAACATTTCACCAAATTAATAACTGGATTAATAAAAAATATGCATCAATGAGAACAACACTAGGGTTCAATATGATCCCTCAGAATTCATGGACTATTATTAATCTATCAGAGTAGCTCTTAAAATTCTCAACTTAATTGGGAAAAAATCGTATGCGGAGTTACCCGCGGAAAAGAAAAGGGAGGTCGCCATAATCAATCCCTCAACAAACTACTGAGGACATCCTCAGACATAATAACCTGTAAATGTGAAGCCCCTTCCTACAATCTCACCGGCACAAAACCATGCAAAGCACTCAAGCCCGAACAAGACGGCAATGCCAGCATCTTCCACTTTCAGCTCCTGCCTGTTCTTCCACAAGCTTTTTACATAATCAAGTTCTTTGCATAATGATTCACAACGGCCTGGGATGCTGCATAATAAGCGTAATATGAAAATTAAGCGGGTAGCAAGGAACAGAAGTATTGTGATTTGCAACATACTAAGTGCCAATAAGTGAGTACATTGGCGTGGCTGAATCTTATAAAGTACTATGCTTAGAAGCTAACAATTATATTTAGTGATAAATGGAAAGAGCGTGAAATGATAAAATACTGCTGATAGTTCTTATCCAAAAAAATAAAATACTGCTAATTTAATTGTTTGTATTAAAAGGCTAAAAGGTAAAGGATTATCTATTCTAATATGAGGGATGTTAAATATTAAAAAGATTATGATGCAAAGCCCAAAAGATTTATAAAGATGAAAACATTACTTATTTGAGCGAGGAGGTGAGGGAGATAATACATAATTTCAAGGTGAGTAGTATATGATACATTTATGCTCGCATTTTCAGAAGAAAAAAAAATTGCAATCAGATTCATAATAAGCATAATGCTACAATTAACAATAAAAAAATAATAATATGTCTATTAATCATCATGGACTGTGGTCAAAGAGAACCTTTGTAAGGGGTGATAGATTGAGATTCAATCTATGGTGGTCGAGAAATTAATTTTCCACGTGTTTTCTTTGAAATTCAAATGTTGGAGGCTTTTACAGTGCCAGTATGTTCCGTGATAATAGTCAAGGTGCACGCAAACTAGCAGAATATATAAAAATAAGTATACTACTCTATAAAGAGAAATAAGTTAATGAGCTTTAATTCTCACGAGTAGGTTAAATAACTGGTGCGGCAACCCAATTAGAAGGAAGGAATGTGGAAAAGATTGTCGAAAGGATCTAGAAACAGACGAACGAGTTACAAGCAAACCAAAAAAAAACCCCACACAGTTACGTCAGTTGAATGCAAGAATAAAATACTCAAACTAAGCTGATAGGCATAATCCTAATAGCGTGATAAACAACAATAAGAAAGTTAAGAACACATGAACAAGAAAACAATCGGAATTCTATCAAAACCACATTAAAACAAAAAAGAAATTGCAAGATAACTATGAGTATTGAAGGAAATAACCTAGCAAGACGAGTATAAAACAACTGTTTTGAAAGCAAGCTGCATATTTCCACAGTAGCCGGTTCTTGGATGTATTGCTTGTTCTGCTCCAATAACTGCTTATAATAGGAAGTCCCGTGCTTTAAAGCAAATTCGGAAGCTTGACAAGCCTTGGATTGCAACTGAAGCAACTTGGACGCCATCAAATCGGATATAGAGCTATAAAAACTGCAGCCAAAGACGAAAAAACAAACATTTCTCAATCCATATAGGAAACAAGAACACATTTATCAACCTCTACAAAACATCCAAGGAACATAGAAACTAATGAATATTCACCCTAAAAATAACCTCTCAGTCAAACTAAGAAGAAAGAAGAGATCTACAAACGCACTGCTGGCGTGACACGATAGTTAACTTTGTTCGACATTAATAAACGTCTAACAGCTGAAAATTAGGTAAATTGGAGGAACTCATATTTCACTACAGATACACACACACAGTCGACAAAGAAGATCTGGAGAAACCATTGCGCCATCAATGGCGCTCCAAAACACAGATATCTTCCCTCCAAACTTAAGCCATATAAATTTATTTATAGCCTAATCAATCATCAAAATAACAAATGGCTAAAACCCTAATCAAATTCCATTATTGTACATCCGAAACAACAATCCAAATCGCGCAAATATCAACACATTTAAATCACATAACAGCTGAAGAGATCGTCAAGTACCCACCCACCCCCAAAAAAAAAGAAATGATACATGAAAAAGGAAAAACAAAGATCAAATCAGACGCGAAGGAAATAGAAGACAAAAAAATTAGAAATCGGAAAATAGAAGAGAATGTGAAATGAATTCACCTTCAAGAGACGGTGACGGAGGAGATTGAGAAGGTGCGAATGAGAGAGAAATGGCTGCTTTTCGGTCGCCGCTCGTTGGAGAAAGTCCAGCTCCGAGTGAAAGAATTGGGATTTTGAGAATCGCAGCGTTCGACGGCGCGAAGACTTCTTCTCACTATCAGGGCTGTTTCTGCAAAAGCCCGATTCACCCGACCGATGGGCCCGATTGTTTTAGACTTGGCCCAATCCAGTATTATTATTATTATTATTATTATTATTTAGTTTTGTGTTTCATTTTTCTAAAATGGTGATATTTAAGAGAAAAATATGAGCACCCAAACATAAATGAATGAAAAATATTTATAGAAAAATGTTGATATAAATCAAATAATTATAATTTATATTTTTTAGTTGAATAAATATGATTTAAAATTTTATTATGGTCTATTAGTTCATTTTTAGTTGAGTAAGGTAAAGGGTCAGTAAGATTGGTTTGATTATGTGACATGGTTGTCCAGAGCTAGTGGTGAATGGATCCCAGATTTTGGTTGTGGGGTTGTGATGAGCATTTTCTCAATGAACTCCTCTGCTTCATTCAAATGGCCAGATTTCCCAATGAGTTGAAGTAAAACAAACCTTCCTCCATGGCACAAGCTGCTAAAACCACGAGAAATGTTTCAGAATTCGGCTGCAAACCCACAGTCTTCATTTGCTACACAGAAGCACCTTGTCCAATCAAATTGGTTATGGTGTGTTTGGGGTAACGGAAAAAGATAGAAGAGGTTTTTTCTCACGCCTACCAAGTTATATTCTATTAATAACTAGTTTATTTTTATTTTATTTACTTCCCTTTCCTTCCATTTTCACCGTAACTTTAGATATTAACATTTCAAAAAAGAAAGGGTGAACTGTTTTTTCATCCAACAGATTTATGTTAAAGTTACTAAGTGCTAATAGTTGAAATTATGAGAATATAAGTTCTGTACATATTGTTGAATAAGTAACATAAAATTGGCATCTCTGCTCTAATGTTTGAACTTTAAAGAAAAAAAAAAACTCATATTTGTTAGAATTCACCATTTTAATTTTCTTGAAGTCATATATGAATTTATCAAAATCGAATAGCTGTTCATCTTCAAATCATCTCTACTACTTTAGAAATCATGCCATCTGCATAATGAAGGTTAATGTTCTAACGAACATTTGCAATTTAGTATATATGTTCCGTAGAAGTTTTAGATCTCCCTAAAGTTGTCGATTACATTGGTGGAACATGCAAAGCCTAAACAAGCCCCTCATGTTATTCTTGAGTATGACCAAGTAGTTCGAAAGTGATTGAGTCCTATCATGTTCATCAATGCTACTTGACACAAACAACTCTCCTATACAATTAATTGTCATTCTTCCACTAAGTGTATCAATGGGTCAAGATTATTGTACAATCATTTGCAACTATCGATATACAAATCGGTTCGGAGAATGCAAACAACTACATGGTCGATGATAATTGGATGTTTGTTTGCAGTGGAACTATCTCTATACAAATCGGTTTGGAGAATGCAGACATCTACAATTTCTCATTCAAAACAACATCTCATTTCTAATCACTCCTACAACCATTCATCCATAACAGATTCTTCAAGATTTCACGAATTGCATGTTCTGATGAATCGAGGAGGCCGCTCTTGACAAACAAATTTAGAGAGTCATACAAAAGACAAACAAAATCAAAGGGCCTAAACCAAGCTAGTAAAAAGAATGGAGTATTATTCAAGTTGGTTTTATTTTTGTTAGTTCAATGACCATTAAAAATGGGAGGTTCAAACATATGAACTCTTAATCGTAAACACACATTATGCTCTTTTAAGTTATTACTCTTGTAAGCCTTACAGAATTTGATTAATTCGCCAAAATTCGGAGCATAATTGGTTAAGCAGTATAGTGTGTGAATATACAAGGGACAACATAAAGAGTGGTTGATGGATCCTGTTCTAATGGGCCTGGCAACAGCAATGATAATGGCAAGTATGTAAAACAGTCAACGTATAAAATACTTTCAAATTATGTAATCTGACCACTGGGAGATGAAAGAAGTATGGTCCATGGACTCTCCAGGAATGTCCTCCAGCTGGGATGGCTTCTCCTTCCCTCCCATCAACCGTGCAGGATTGCCCACCGCAGTGGTCCGTGGTGGCACATCAATCAGTACCACTGATCCCGCACCAATCTTAGCTCCATCTCCAATCTTCACGTTGCCTAGAATGGTGGCTCCAGCACCGATTAGAACCCCATCTCCAATCTTTGGGTGCCTGTCTCCGCACATCTTTCCTGTCCCGCCAAGAGTGACATGATGAAGAATTGATACATTGTTGCCTATCACTGCTGTCTCGCCTACTACTAGCCCAGTAGCATGATCCAACATAATGCCTTTCCCAATCTTTGCTGCTGGGTGAATGTCAATCGCAAACACATCAGCGATGCGAGATTGAAGTGCCATAGCTAGCGCCCTGCGTGATTCAGTCCACAGCTTGTGAGCTACACGATGAGCCTGCAGGAAAAAGGCCTAATTATATTAGTAAATTAAAAAAAATAAATAAATAAATAAATAAATTTTTTTTATATATATAACCGGAAATCGGAACCTCGCCTTACTATATACACATGAATAGTTGCTGACCCAAGGCCCAAAAATGGAAGACAACCAGAAATTTTATAATCAAGTGCAAACAAGTGTTTCAAATACCATAACTTGAAAACCACAAACCTCTACCGATAAGCCTGCCCCTTGGGGCCATTATATATTATTCAAAAACAAAAGAACCATAAAGTTGTTTTCGACCATGGACTGTACCTAGAAGCCATTTTTACATCGATTAGTTTAAGTACGTCGTGGTCACTATATGCTAAAATCATAACTTTTAAGCATTTTATGATTAATGATTTACAACTCTTATTGGTTGAAGATCCCAATTTTTAGATGAGTGAGTATACTATCTAATATGTATTATCAAAATCCAAATGGACACGATAAAAATGAAATTGAGATTTAAATCGAGATTGATGAACCCACCAGAGGTAAGATACCAATTTGAAAATGTGAGTATACATTCTTGCATTTATAAGATATGTATGTTAATTAATTTTGAGATGGATCTCAACCTCATCCCAATCTGATATTATTTGAAATATGATTTGACCACCAGACGAAACCACCCTGATAATTTAAGTTTGACCATCTAGGGGTGTTGGAATGAATAATTGTATCCGAGATTAAAGATGAGAGATTGTTTTGAGTAACTCTAAAAGAAAAATTGTAATAATAGCCCATTGGATGAAATATTTAAAGAGTTGTTATAAAAGTACATTTTTAATAGTTTTATAAAAACTCCAAACAAACAGCACCTAAAACATTTAAACATAAAGTAGCTACTTCTCTGTAGTATTTGGTAATAGTTCTACCATTTACATTCAAATAATATACCCAAACAAAGAACCAATAAATGAAAAAAAGAAGCCCCAATACTTTATTCTTCATCATCCTAACAAAGAATCTGTACTCGCCAGCCAACTCAAAAATGCACAATCTTTGAATCAATTATCAAATTGAAGCCCTAAGAATCCTAAAAGTACTTAATTTTTTTATCAAATTGAAACCCTTAGAATCCCTAATTTAGAGCAAAATGCCTTCAATCTCTAACAAATCCAATACATAGAACAGCGAAATTTCCCCGAATTCAAGAGCAACGTTGCAATTAACAACTGATCTCACCTGGCAGGACAAGAACCCTTTGTAATTGAGAAGGCAGTGCGAGAAGGAAACACACGCCGGATCTCGTGCTCGAGTCGCTCGCAGATCAGCAACGGTGGCGGATCGTAAACAGGGATCGGTTGAGAAAGCGCTGAGGAAAAGATCGTAAAGGAGAGTAGAAAGAAGCGTAGAGGAACAAAGTTTGTTGCCTAAATGAAACGAAAGCGATATCTCGAGCGATGAATGTGACAAAATCGTCGAGTAAAGATAGCTGGCCAACGCCGGCTCCGACTCGGCGTCCCGTCGCGCCTCGGCTTTAATCTGAGCCCACAGCCACGTCTCGTCGCTGTTCGTCGTAAGCTCCGTCACCGCCATCGGAGACTGAGACGAAAATCGAAGCTCGCCCACTGGCAACACCGAAAAAAGAAGGTACAGTCAGTGAACTAAAAACGACGACGATACAACCGATAAATGGTAACGAGGAGAAATGAAAATATTATAAATATATGGTTAATATACATCCGACTAAAGCCATTTTTGTCCTTCGATTCTCAAAAATCCATTTTAATATCTCAATTTTCTAACGGGATGTTTGGCGGAAAATAAAAATAAAAATAAAAAATAAAAGTAAAAATAAAAATAAAGGTTAAATTATACTCCCTCTGATTTTTTGAAAGTTACTAAAAAATAGTCTATGTTATTCGTAAATTATAAGCAAATTAAGTATGTAAATGTGATACATTAATTATAATCTTTTTCCAATTAATTAATTATCTCACACTCTCATCATTAAACACAAAAATAAACTTTTACTTATTTTATTCACCAACAATTACGAAAGACGGACTATTTTTTAGATTTGATCAAACTTTAGGGATGATAGCTTTCATCAAACCATAGGGACTAAATTTACAGTTTATTCAAAAACAAATTAGTAATTGATGTGGTAAAAGTTGGTGGACCAAACAACTCTTACCACCACATCAAATATATCCTAAGCTTTTCCTTTTTTTTGAAAAAAAAAACAAAAAAATAGTTGAAATAATTAATAGATTGAGGACAATAAAATTTTGAATAGTTAATTATTCATTTGAAGATAAATATTTTCAGGATTGAACCTATAAAGTAATGTTAACTAAATTATTACTCTTATTGTTGGTATGCAACTTAGTTATTGTAATTTGCATTTTTCTTTTCTCAAAGTTTTGGGATTTTTTTTTTTTTTTTTTTTTGGAAATAAATTACCATTACTTTAAAAATTTTCAATATGTACTTCAAAATTGAAATTTACATAAACAGCTGCGTATAAGTAATAAATGGCATAAAATTTGTATAAGTTACTGGTCAACATGAGATTCGAATCTAATCCACTAAAGTTGTTTGTCTTTTATTTTATATAAGAAAAACCAAACATTGCGAGTGGACCATGTATACTAAGCAAAGTTAAATAATTCTCATAAACGCATTCAAAGCTTAAATAGATACCCAAAACAAAGGCCTATAAATATACTCCTCCTTATTTCACCATTAATCTTCTGCACTTCCAAAACAGACTAAGCCTAAGGAGCTCCCACCATTGATTTCAATCAGCTCAATGGAGACAACATGCCAAAACCAAACAGCACTGGGGCTTCTTTTTACTACATTCTCTCTCTTTTTTCCACCAACAGCCAAACAAACAATTCATGTGATTTTTTTAAAAAAAATTGGGAATTATTGTTCACGTGGTTTTGTTTTCTTTTGGGTGTGTGTATTGGAGAAACTGAAGCTATTAGTGAACAAACATTATGATGACAATATGAAACGACAATCAAGATACCGGTTTTCGTCAACATGGGCGACCAGATCCAGATTCTGAGCAACGTCAACTACAAGACTATTTTGCACCGAGCTTTGGCTGAGAACGTGGGGAGTACACTCTCCATTGCTAAGTTTTATAATCCCGTCCCCAACGCCGTCATTCAAACACTTCAACCAAACATAGTATTCCTACCATCCTTCAATAAACCTTGTTCAAACAAGATTATCGTGCAAGGAAGCCACATTCAAAACACTCCATTCTTCTCCATTCAAACATACCCTGATGTTAATTTATTTAAACAAGAACAAAATTAATTACATACTTTACGAACGAACAAAATTTGTTAAATTCATATGTTGTTAAGAAAAAATGAATGGGGAAGAAAAACTGGGTTGCCGCAGTTTGAGAAAGTAACAGCTTCGATCCCTTGAATACAATTGTTGTAGGTTCCTTAACCCAACTGGTTATTTCTGCAACGCCATAAATAAAGACGTGTATCAGACGATTATCAAAGCATTCTTCATCCTAAAATGGTCAAAAAATCTCTGTGTGAACCGATCCTGTTTTTCCATTTTGAGAAGTGGTGAAATATATTGAATTTGTAGAGCAATATAACAGATAACATGCTTACAAAGGAACCAAATCAAACCGCTTTCACTCTTGGAGGATTTTAAAGAACTAAAAAGTTATGAATTTAAGATTTTGCGATTTTTCTGTAAGAATAGATGAGGAAAGTAGTAAGAACTAGTCCAAATACTCACAAATGTTAAAAAAAAAAAAAAAAAAAAAAAAACTACTAAGTTTCTTGCAAAGCTGTGCAAAGTAAAAGCTCAAGCATAGAATGCCACAAAAGTATCATACCTTCTTTTTCCTTTGTCTAGTAAGGAGAACAAGAGTTCCAAACCCAACCATTATTGCAATTTTGAACGCCTGAACAAGAGACAAGGGGAGAGCAAAACATCAATTATTATGTCACTTTCAGTGAAACACACAAAAGATGATAAAAATGTAAATGAGGCTTGTAGAGGATTGAAATTACATTGGCAAGTGGTCCTTCAGAACGTTTTACATCATCGGAACTCTCTGGTTTGATCATCTTTTGACGATCATGCTTGCCCTCATTTTCATTTGTTTCTGAGGTACTTCTATTCTGCAGATGCAAGTGCAATCACATTCATTGCTTAACAATAGCAAGATAAAATTAGTACAGCATCATCATATAAACCACTATCCTATAACCTTCATTCATTGCACAGTCTAGCCTAGCAGACAAGAGGTACTCTATGTCTTGACCATTTATTCATTTAAAGGGTGAAGATTCAATCATGTTACATATACAATCATATAATGGTTGAATCAAATGGAATCTACTAACTGACGAGTATGGCTGTGGTTTTATGGCAAGTTCTTCGTACTCAAGATTGTCAAGAAGATTTTGGAAGGGGTATAGTTCATTAAAAAGTCAAAAAATTTAAATGGATTGATTCAATCGCTCAATTGGTAAGAACTAAGAAGTTCAAGTTGCTTCGTTAAAGATTACATGAATCTAACTTTTTTTTCACCTAAATGTAGTTTTAAGAAACTAAATATAATTTTCTTTCCTTTTGTTTGAACCAGCCTTACCTCTTCCATGGAAATCTTCAATTTACTTTCACGGCTAAATGTATAGCTAGTGCGACCTCCCACCATATCTAGCATCTGATTACCACCCGTAGTGACACACCACTGTCTTCTCGCATCTGGAAATACCCAGCCACTAGATCTCTTGGAAGGAAATTGCTCATCTTTGACTTGTGATACTGATTCACCTGCTACTGAATTTCCATCATACTCAGGCGCCTCTGGCACCAACTTCTGATTAGGTTCATTATTCTTTGCATCAATATCATCATGTTCTTTATGCATTGTATACTTTTCGCTCATATTTTCTCCCCCAACTATAATTTTTTTCCCCTTCAAATTTAGTGATTGCCTAGGATCCTCTGATAATTTAGTCGCATCTGAAACAGTGATGAATTTACGTTTCTGTTCCTTTTGAAGGATATCATGAGTCGACTCCTCTGCAAGAGGAGGGTCCATTGACGTTCCTTTCTTCAACCGATTAACTATCAGAGATGTTTGATTTTCTACCGCACCGTGTTGACTACTCCTTAAGGACGGTTTAATGGGAGGTATTGTATCCTGATGTAGAAACCAAAATTTCATTCAAACGATATCGTACTCAAGCAAATAGCCAATGGAATCATATAATCTTATAAAACAACACCGTGAATATACCTGAGCAAGGCTACTTTCAAAAGCGTTTATTACATTTTTAACCTTGTTGGGTGTTTTCATACGTGATAGCACCTCTAAAGAATCAGCCTTTTCTTCATTCTTTGCTGGAGAATCGGATAACTCTGAACCTTGAGAACTGAATAAATTTTCTTCTGAGTGAATGGTTGGTGAAGGTTTGCTTACATGAGGTAACTGTGTCTTCTTCCTCTCAATTAATTGTGTTTTATTTACTTTTGGTGTACTAATATCAACTTCTTGAAACCGCGGAACCGTTGATGGACTATCCTTATTACTATCTGCATCATTCTAAAACAAATGAAACACGAATCAAAATCTCAAAGCAAGTTGTACAACCTAGCAACAAATTGCAGTACAAATTCATCAAACCTCAACTGAAAGTGGTTGAATCAAATCAAGACAAATATCATCTGTTCTTTCAGAAACTGGTTTCTCGTCATGAATATTTTTAGTTGATGTTGATGAAGATTGGTGAGCTGCTTCTTTAGCACTTAGATCTCCAACTTGAAGAAGACATTTTTGTGAATCTTGAGAAGACGGAGCACTCAAATAATCAAGAAAAGACCTTTCAGAAAACAACAATGTAAATAAAATTTTACAGCTAGAAAATCCTACTACATATCCATAAAACATTCAGATTCTGGCCTTATATTTGTTTTATTTTTCTTTTTAATTTCAAGAAGAGTGGGACCTGACCTGAGAACTCAGGGTTGAGGTAAAGAGATGAAGCAAGGTTGCTTCCAGAGCTTTTGAGATTTCTATCTTGATGCTCAACTTGTTTTCTTCTCATAGCGGTTTCTCTCTGAGAAAAAAACGTAGGAATGATAGTAAATGGCAACAAAAAGTGATTCAAGTTAGTATGTAAAGATCTCGAAATGACAAACAAAGGGCAAGTGAGTAAAAAAAACTCAACTGTTATAATAAGACAACATGAAGGATGTTGAAGATCCAACGATAGAAAAGTGAACAGGTCTCACGACCTAAATAAGAAAGTGGACTACTCTTATGCCAATTGACTTTCACATAAAACTTCATACTATCTAATATGAAAGGAGTCTTCGGTCTAATAAAATGATTCAAGATGAGTGAACGTCTCACAACCTTAAAGTTGTAATAAATGTGAGCTACTTGTCTCATCATGCTATCTAATAAAGGAAATAGATTATTATGAATAAATCATCTGATATTGAGGAAGGTAACTTTGAATCATGTTACATCACTAATAAATCAAAAATCTTAAACTGATGAATTGAAAAAAATTTAATTCTATCAGCCAACACTCCTCTTAACTTGTAGGCTTGGAAATTTAAGAAATGTCCATATGAGGATCAATTTTAATTCGAGATGAATTGACTCGATAGAAGTTTGAACACAGAACTTCTCCTCTGATATCATGTCTAATTATTTCAATTAACACTATCTAACAATGTTCAGAAAAATAAGGTTTGAGTAGAGTACCATCATTCGTATTCGAGTGCGATCGTCTTGACTGAGAGCAAACTGTAACTGCAAATGCACACGTCCTCCTCCTTCAAGAGGAAATAGATCATCCCAGTAACCCTTCTCAACAATTGATTTGGCCTGAACACCTTCCCCCAAACAAAATCAAAATCGTTCCAATCAGCCTCTTTTTGCTAACCTAGCTTAACCAGATACAATGGCAAATTCCTAGAACAAACCTGCACGTGATATTTCACTCCCTCCAGCATCCTGAATAATGAGAATCACATCATCTCGAAGCGTCGTCAATGGACTGTAAACACCAAAAAAGACCATAATCCACAACAATGAAACAACAAAACCATAACAAGAACAAATACAAACATCTAAAAAATACAGAGGGCACGTTTCATTACAATGAGAAGTCTCCTTTATCCGAAGGTTCATAGAGTCTTTTACCCATGGAAACTACAGAGAAACAAAACAAATTCAGAATCAATACAATGGAAAACGAAAAATCAATTACGCAACAAAAGGTTAACTGATTAGCGTACTCTTGATCGAAATTGGGGAAGGCAACAGCTCAGGGAGGTCCATGAACTCCAGAACTGAAACAAATCGAAACCAACCATGGAGAATAATTAGGGTACGATCGGCATATCCCTAGAGTAAGGGATTAAAGAGAATAAATTCGACGGAATTACCTGAAACTCTGATGGTTCCGGGCATGATAGAGCCAAATAAGAAATCGTCGGAAGAAATTCAAAAAGTGGATTATGATTGACATGAAACTAAGATTGAGAGTTGGGGGAATTTTTGGATGGAAAATGGTTGGCAATGAGCAAAGGATCAGTGGAGAGTGGGGCAGCTGGAGCTTCAACCGAATCTGTTCACTAACAACCCCAAAAAACTTATCATCTTTACTTTTGTCTCACTTGTAAGCCTCAAAATATCTCTTTGATCTCTATAAAATATTAAAATGAAAACCATGCTTAAAGACTCGAACGCAATAGTTATAATTAAATTTATGTTATTTTTGAAACCGGCAATAAATCGTAGCAAGTTTATTTTATTATTTGATAATAATATAAGGAGTCACGAATTCGAAAACAATTTTTTTTCACAAAAAATATCGAAATGAGCAAAAGCAAAATATATAATATCTTATTTCACTCTTAGTGGTCACTCAATTTAAGGTTGAAAGATAAAGTCTATACATTTTTTTTATGTATAGCATTACAACTTGCATTAATAAGCTTATAATATTTATTCCATATTTTTAAATTTAAATAAATTTGAAATAAAGATTTCAAATTTATAAACCCTTTATTTGATCGTAACCTACATACAATATGATTATGTCACTATAGTTATTTGATATATACTAATTGAGAGGATGAATTGGACCTACCTCTATTCAGTAATGCTGGTAAATATTCTACATTCAC
Source organism: Cyclanthera cordifolia (assembly GCA_037832605.1). Classification (NCBI taxonomy): domain Eukaryota; kingdom Viridiplantae; phylum Streptophyta; class Magnoliopsida; order Cucurbitales; family Cucurbitaceae; genus Cyclanthera; species Cyclanthera cordifolia. The sequence continues at coordinate 13,206,296 of JBBMEG010000020.1, forward strand.
ATTTATACAAAAAGTGTACGTAATTTTCTTTTTATTTATTTTTTCTGAAAATTATACATAATTTTCAATATATGTAAATAAAAATGGCTCATTTTATATACCTAGAAATATACTTGGTAGCAATAGGTCGGCCCATTTTGAAGTTGGGGCCGGGCTAACTTAGGTTTGTTGGGTTTAATTTATGAAATTAAGTGGTTGACTTAATTGCTACATTAAATATTTACTCCCACCTGCTTTTCATTTTTTCGTTTTAAGTATATGTTTGGATTTGGTAAAAGATAGTGGAATTGTTGTGAGTACTTAGAATAATTTGCAGTCACTGTAGATTTGTGTTAATTGACATTAGACAATTATCCATTGTTTAGAGATCTGTGTTTATTTTGATTCAGTAATAAATTTTTATATTTTAAATTTTATAATATAATATTGTTGAATTTTTCTTTTTTAAAAAAAAAAAAAAAAAACACATTTCCATTATTGTTGACAAATATATCAAAGTTAAAATTATAAGTATCAATGTGATGTATTTAACAAAAATAATAAGAATAATTTTCTTGCAAGCAAAAGTAATATACACAAATTAATGCAGAAACAACACGGGCAAATATGCGTATTGAATTCATTAGTGGGTAAATTATAATTATGTATTGAACCAATGCTATGAAATAATTAGGTTACTTGTGAATCTAATACAATATTAACGGTCGTATTCAATTGGAGATCTTTAATGGTTGATGAATGTTTCACAAATTTTTTTATAATGCTAATTTCAATAATTGAATTTAATTATTTATTACATCCAACTCTTTTTTGTGTTTATTTCGATTTTAAACGCGTAGACTAAAGTGTTGACTGGTTCAGCTTACCAAATTCACAAGAAAATAAAATCGATATTAGATTAAGAAGAATTTTATTTTAATTTTCACTTTTAAAGATAAAGATAAAAGCCTTATTCAAAAAAAAAAAAAAAAAAAGTTCAAGATAAAAGCTTACTATAGTAAAATTAATGTCATTTACTAAAATAAATAAATAAATAAAATTAAGTAATCACAAGATAATAAACCAAATTTTAATATATATTAAAACAACCCCATTCAATATTAATTAACATCTAAATGTAAAAACAAAATATGAATTTGATGAACTAAACGCAAAAATCATTTTGATTCTCATTTGGTTTATTTTTTTTCATGCCCATACATTTCCTATGTTTCTGTTTTTTAGTTCACTAATTAATATGGTTGTTTTTCTTTCAAAAAAAATTAATAATTTATTTTCTTTTTTTTTTTCAATTCCAACTAATATATTTGTAGATGTTGATGGGAAACTGAAAATAAAAAAAAAGTTGACAGAGATTTTATTTTATTTTTTTATTTTTTGAGTCAGAGAAATAATTATGTTGACCGATACAAAAAATAAAAAAAGTGTCAAGAAAGTATCAAAAAAGGTAATTAATTATATTGGCAATTGAGCAAAACATAAATAAAGTCCGACACACCACTGATAATTAATTAGCCACCCTACAATTCCGTACCCCAATTAGCACGTGTTTATAAACCTACAAAATTAATTATATTTTTTAACCCGTCAAAACTGGACAAAAATCAATTTTATTCGCTTTTGGCTTTGGGTTTACCCGTTTTTGTCACGAATTTTTATAACGAATTTTTATCATCATTATTTAAAAACGGTATAGAAACAAGGTATTATTACAATTTTTTTTTTATAATTATTCATAATAATTTCTCATTTCTAAATACTTAAAATAAACACTCTACCATTTTACAAACAAACACTTGTAAGAGTTGATGATTAATAAAATAAATAAATAATCTTAGATTTAGATCAAATTAATAGTTTTCTTAATCATATGACATTAAAAGAGAAGTGTTACATGAGTAAATATAGATTTGTTTATGAAATATTTTTTTGTATGTTTTAGTATTGAATAACTTTTGAATTTTTCTTTAGATAATTCCCACTTAATTAACCTTATAATATTTTGAAAACAATCCTATTAAGCAACACAAATAAGAGATTTCCCTCCCAACAAAAATGAGCCTCTTTCACATATTTTGAAAGATTTCTTTCTAGAGAAAACAACCTTAACTGCAAATTAAATAAAAATGATTACGCTTTTAATTTAACGATTATATGAGAGTACAATTATAATAATGATTTCTTTTTTTTTTTTTTTGTTATTATTATTATAAGAACTATAAATTACACTAAACACTCGCAACATGTTCAACTAAAATTGATATTTTAAGTTTTTTATTTAGAAAAATAATTATAATAGTTCTACAAAATTTAAATAAAACATGTTTAAAAGTGTATATGGATGGAGTTTTTCTTTTCTTTTTCATCTTTGTTAGAAGGTGTATACAATCTCATTTACATTTGGATGAACAAATTCGGAAAAAGTCTACCAAAAACTTTCAAAATTATAATAAAGGTGTACAATTTAGTATCAATAGGTTTTCTTTTTTTTTTTTTTTACATAGCCATTTATAATTAAATTATTTATAATTTAAATGAAATTTTTTTACAAAGCTTATATATCTTTGTTTTGAGCTTGTATGGTGTTATTATTAGTAAATTTTAATAATCATTTTTCAAACAATTTCATCCAACATATTTATTATACAAATTATTCATCAAAACCATTGAAAATAACACATAATTTATAATCACTCACAATTATCAATTATACAAATTTTCATTTAAAAGCTCGAGCCAAACAAAATTCCATTAAAAACTTCTTGCAAATATTGTTCCTCTTTTCAAAATTATCAATCGGAAAACACTAAGAACCTTTTCCAGAAAATCGAATATAAGTGAATATTAAAAAAAAAGCTTAATAAGATCTTATAAACAAGTTTAATGTTAATTTTTTTTTTTTATCATGACTTAAATGTATTTTTTAATATAATTATGCGCAACATGTCTTAACCCAATTTGAAGTTATGACACGCAATTACCACCAACTAGTTGTGGGAAAATTGCGGGAATAAAACGACAAATCGAACGGTGTGATTTAAAAATAATAATAATAAATAAAATAAAGGAAGAAAATCGAAAAATCACGAAGTTTCTTTTCAACTTCACATGCGCACTAACACAATTTCCCAAAACGACAAGTAGTTTTCCATTTCGTTCTTCCTATCTTAATCTTGCTACTCTATTTCTCTGTGTATATTCTATATTCACAATGTTTAAACCCCCAAAATTACATCTCAATCCACTTCTTCACCATCAACATAAACCCTAACCCTAACCCTAACCCTAACCCTAGCCGTTTCCAATTCAGATTACCAGTTCTTCATCGCCGATGAACCTCGCTAAATCGTCTTCATCCCAACTCAGTCCCTCCGATAAGCCCGACGACGCTGCTTCCTCTTCCGCATTCCACGACTTCCATTTCTCCATAGCTTCAGAATCCATTTCCATCAATTTCAGCCTCGCTCCGTTCATGTCTACGCTCACCATCACCGACGAGTCCGATTCCGAGAATGACGATCCGCAGCTCTCTTCGTTTCCGTTGATGGTCACGTACGATGACGACGATTGAAAAATCATCGCCGATGTGTACGGATCTTCGATGAACTTCACTTTCTCCGCCGTTGGCCGGCTGTTCTCCGCCTCGTCCAGAAGCATCATCAGTTCGCCGACTGTTTCCTCCTCCATTGAAATCATCGCTAGGATGTCCTCGCCGGCATCCTCCGCCTCTTCCGCCGCCACTCGCAGCCTCTTCTGCGTCGATCCGTCCGCCGGAGCGAAATCGTGCCTCTTCCGCACGTCTTCCATTAGAGAGAAAATGTGGAGGTCGCTGGGACTATTGTGGGAGCATTGAGTGTGGAGTGTCAAATATATATATATATATTTTAATTATTATTTTTGTTTTAATTTATATTTTAAAAGTGGGAGGCGAAAATACAGAGTATTATTTGTTAGGTTGTTTTTCATTTTTATATATAATAAGGCGATCTTACAGCAGCGTGTAAAACGCCGAAATTATCTACACCGTTCGTTTTATGGGCCCCACTGTCCGATAACACGTGAGCCCTCCGATGCACGAAACTGAACTTTTTACGAAATTTCAGATTGAAACAAGAAAGAAAACAAATATAATATGTCTAAGGTGGTGGAATAAGAAGAAAAAGAATTATAGTGACTTTCTTATTGGGTCGATTATTAATTACTTTAACTTTTTTATTTATTTTTTTTTTTTTGTCACAAGCCAAATATGCTTGTAATGAACCCACATTTTTGCAAAACTATATTCAAATATTTTTGAATCCACAATTTGAATACAATAGTAACGGCATGTTTGAGCAGTGGGAAGAACAGGGAAGTTATCTCATTTAGTATGGTTTTGTCCTACCTATTATTAATTCATTTCTATTTCTTTCATTAGTTACTTCTCTATATTTTTTATTTATTCTTCTCGTAATTAGATTGTAGCCCAACATACACACAATTAATATTGAATATAACTAAGATAAAATCCACTTGACTTAATTCTAGCCAAACGTACACACTATCTATATTCATGATTTGTAGTTACGCAAACATAATAATTTATTTTTAGTTTGTTAGTTATCTTTAATAACTCTTTTTTTTTATCACTTATTTCTAATTAAATACAAACAAATTATTGTTTGCAATTATCTTGAAATTATAATTCAGACCAATGATTAATTTCATTAACAAATAACCAAACTCTCAAATTCATCAAAATATGACGCATTTGTAATCTCACAAAATAATGGATCTATAATGCTAAAACAATATTTGTTAAGAAGTTTTGACCTAAATTCATTTTATTGTAATGTAATAAAGGTAGGGTTTGGTGACAATGAAGAGATGAGACCATTTTGATTTGCATTTGGTATTTGGGATAAAGAACCAAAAAGAAAATCATAGAAATTTTATCCAAAGGTGGAGATGAAGGGATGAGAGAATGCCACGTGGAAAAGGTGATGACATGTCAGGTCGAGAGGGGTATGGGAAAAAGGCGGGAATTAGGTGGGAAGGATTTGGATGGGAATGGGTGGAATGTCGAAAATGGGCTGCGCGGTCAGAGGAGAGAGGTAAGCAGTCAAAGGGTAGAAGCGTCAGGAGGAAAATAATGGGGTAAATGCGGTGACAACCATTAATGGAAGCCTACAACGGCGTACGGCTATAGACTGAGACAGCTACACTTTCATTTCCTTGCACACTACGGACACCACTATTTGTCTCACTATCCATATTTCTAAAAACAAACAAAATAATCATATTAAATTTTTATTTATTTATTACTATCCTTTTCTTTTTCATTTGTTCTTTCTATTCAATAAAATATTTTTAAGTCGGAATACATTATAGCTAGTCTGTTCTATTTTAATTTCTCAATTTAAAAAAGTTTTAATATAAACAATCAAATATTATTATTTAAAATTCTAACCAAGTTAATGTCTTAGCACACATTGAGATTAATATACATAAATACTACTCATTTGCGAATATTAGAAAGTCAAGCTGTATCTCTCAAATTCCAACTTAGAATGAGGAATGCACATAAACTTTTTGAAATGAATATCTAATAGAATTTAAGAGAGTGTAACATACAAGTTTTTGAAATTGAACACAATCAACCATGCTCATTGTACTCGACATCTTACATTTGTCAATCACTTATCACATACCACACTATCTTACATAATACATACTCTATCGTAAAGTGCAACTATAACAACAAGCTCCCTTATTAGAGTGTTAAACGCTTATGCACATACAATCTAGAAATATATTGACGTGTACAAAATATAAACTAGCTCGCAACCATAATTTTTGCCTATCACATAATGAATGTCATAATTCAAATTGGTGAGTAGCAATTAACTATATGTCACTCTAGGAAAACTCACCTTAGACCCTTCATCTAAAGCAAATCGATATAACAAAACTCACGCTTGACCACTCTTTTGGTCTGCAACCGTGGATGACAAAACTTGTGTACCTAGATGTACTCACTCGTGATTGTACGTTTTGCCACATCATTTTTTATATGTTTGACTCATCTCTCACTGAGAATACTAATTTATATGTGTAACATTAATTAAAAAAAAGATATATTATTTGCATATCCGCAAGGAGCATTTTTTTTTTTCTTTTGCAATTAGCGAAGGAAATCCATAGTCACAAAGTTGAAACCAGTACACCCTAGATTTTAAACAAAAAGAGACCACGAACTGACTCGTCTATATGCAAGTTGGAGTGTGATTATTCAAGTTGGTGAAACCATGAACAAAATGTCTGAGGAATAAAATAGTTTTTGAAAGGTAATCCCACGTTCATATCATCAAGTTTGTATCAAACGTTTGATTCTTTCCCAAAATCGTTCGCCCCTCTGTCGACCAACTAATTTCCAAATCTCAGCAATAAGATTCAACCAAGAATATATCACACCAGCAGAATATATACCAGATCAAACTAATCCTAATTAGCTCGAAAATAACCATAAAAAGTTGAATAAAAACCATACAAGAAGGCAGCACTACAAACCTAGATCAGAAAAAGCAAGGAAAAGGCTAGCAGCGCAAGCTAAAATGACGTTGGTGTGCTTCAAATGATGAATTCAATCCATGGTGTCTACCTACTTAAGAAGTAGTTTGTACGAAATTTTTTGACATTCAAATGCTGCAGGATCAAGCAGTACGTCTAGTAACAAAAGTCAAAATGCATGCAAGCTAAGAAGAACACTCACACTTATCAAAATAATAATAATAATAAAAAAATAGCACAAGCTAAGATGACGTTGTATAATATTTTTTGCGATTAAAAATGAACAGACATTATTTCTGTTGTCTTTAAAGGCTAAGAAAGTGAATTAAAGTAGTAAAATTTATGAGATCTATAAACTTAGTTACTAGCATTAATAAGTATCGCCATATAATTTCTTATAATACTCATATTAATAAGCAGTTATAAGACGAAATACTGATATAACTAATATAATACAGTATTAAAATTTACCTAATTACTTGGCGGAACTAAAAAAGAGAAAGGTAGAATTGAGCTATATTACAAGATCGTGGACAGAATAAATGGGCCATGGCCCAAAATCGAACTCTTTTTATAGTGTTTTGGGTTCGGAGTAAACATAACAAATGAGGCCCATAACGGTAACAACAACACATATGAGCCATACTTTACTGTTCGTATTGAAAAATGGCCCATCCTTGTATTTTTTTTTTTAATTGGCAAACGAGTGCCAAAAATAGGAGAGAATTTTATCTTATTCATTTTTTCTTTAAAAAACATAAAGAAAAATAGTAAATTTGCTTCTAATAGTTTAAAGAGAATTAGAACTTAATTTTTCATTCAGTTACAATTTAGTCCCTATTATTTGAGCGAAGAGCAAGAATCTTTCATGATGTTTAGCTCTTCTTATCTCGATAATCCATATATCTATTATCGTTTGTAGCTATTGAGTTAATGTGGTATTTGTTTAACGAATTTATAATTTTGTTGTTAAAAATAACACTGTAAAATTTTTAACTGCAAATATCCTTCCCACATTTTTGAACTTTACAACTTGCAACACAAATGTAAAATTGGTATTTAATTCATGGATTATGTTTAGTGGAATGTAAAGATTAATGTCAAGTTTTTTTTTTCTTTTTTTTCGAGAGATTCACATTCATGACCTCGTGATGTTTGAAGTTTACTAATGCGGTTGAGATAAATATCAAGCCTTGAACACTGGTGAATGTATTTTTAGCTTCAAAAATAAAATTTTGAGATAATTGAAGCATAAAAGTAAAAAAATATGGATAGAGTTACAAAAATGTAAACAAATGTTTGGCTTTGGTAGCTACAGTAGCCTATTATATTTTATTTTATAGAGGTGCATAATACGGACAAAACTTGACAAGATCTCAAGTTTATCCTCTCAAAATAACAATAAAAAAAAATTGAAACAAGGGAACATAAAAATATTATTTGTTCTTAATTGACCCCATATTACAATATCAAATCAAAGAGTTAGCAGTTTGATGCGATACATTTAACTAAAAAATTGAAGGAAAATAATAAATTGGATTTGCTTATAATTAATGTTAAAAAAAAAGGTTAAGTTGAAAGGTGTTGTAATTCACATGGAAGGTTTGGAAATTAGATGAGACAAGGAGACATCCTTAGAACTTCTCACCTGCTCTCCTTTCGACAGAACATTGATTTTAGCTCATTTTGGATTCACTTGTTCCCATGTTTTTTTTTTCTTCTTCTTAATTTCCCTACCAAATTAATAATAGTACAAGTTTAAAATAAATAAATAAATAAATAAATAGAGCCCATGCAAATTCATTAACTATATTATAGCTCTCAAACATGGGAATATAATCGCATTTAAGTTAAAAATAATAATATGCAGTTCGAATCCCTGCTCAATGTTATAGCTTGAAAAAATAAAATTTACTAATAAAATCAAACAAGCTTTAGATAATGCAAAAAACTAAGTTTTTATTCAATCAATCTCTTGGACTTAATTGCATGTTCATTATTAACATATTATTAGCTAACTTTTTAATATATTTAAATCATATAGGTTCACGAACGATTATTTAAAGTTTTATCGGAATAAATTTTAACTTCAATTTATAATTCACAAAAAAAAAAAAAAAAAAAAGGTTGAGACAATATCAAAATTAGTAATTGGAGAAAATAAAAAAGAGAAATATTTAATCATGTTTAGGTCCAATCTAAATATTAATGCCTACATTATGAACCACAATTTAACACAAAAAATAAAAAGTAAAAAAATAAGAACAAAAATGTAGTTGATATAATGCCTCACAATATTTAGGCCATGTCTAGATATATACTATTAAATAATATTGACGAATTCTAGATAATTCACATTTATCCTAGATGACCAAAGTAGATTTTAGATCATACACACATTTATGCAAGATTGGTGAAGAGAACTATAGAACACTATTTGTCTAAAATTGGTGTAGAACTATCTATAGTATGCACTTTGTCAAAAGTGAAATTGTGGCAAAATTGTGACCCCATGATTGTTGGAGCACAAGTTTGGAATTGCAATAAATAGGTGATGCCCATTGTTGGCAAATCATCCCAAAATCTTGATCAAGACATCTCACACATCTAAGTGAGTGAGGATGAGAAATAAAAATAGAGAGAGTTTCTTCTTATAAGAAGTTTTGGTGCTACTTTGTAAGAGAGAAAGTTTGTAACTCATATTTTTATGTTGAAGTTCTTCTATCTTTGCCCGTGAATTTTACCCTAATTTGTTTAGGGGTTTTCCACGTTAAATCACCGTATCATTCTTTCTCTTCATTATTTTTAATGTGTTATGATCAATCTATTTTAGTTGTGATCCTGCTATATTCGATTAAACAATCACAACAGATATGACCTAAATATTTCTCATAAAAAAAATGTACATCTTAATATTAATTGCGCTAATAAAAAAAAAATAATTTCAAAACACGTAATTCAACAATTTCCAGTCACATAATGCTTAATTAAGTGTAGTACTATACCCAAGATAATGGTCAGATAAATTTTGGAAGCATGCATAATCTATACAAAGTCTTTTCCTTAACAATACCATAAGAAAACAAAATAAAAGCCATTGTTTTTAGCTTTGGTGTGTTATATCAATCACTGTTATGTTTTATTGTTTGTATAATTTGAAGCATGTCTACGACAGCTCTCTCCGACATCACATCTTCAATTGCTCCTTACGCCCTTTCCTCTAATTCACCTCTAAATTAAACGAATCTAGGCTTTTTCGCTCATTAATTTTCTTTATGTCTATTCAATCGACTACGGTTTGATAACGATTTTATTTTAAATTCATACAATTATGTTTAATTTTGAATATGATGGATGCTTGTTTTATTCTTTATCTTCTCATATATTTAGACTTTCAGTATATCTTTTGTTTAATTTGAACCACTTAAAGGCGTATCTTAAATTAGACTTTATATCATGTCAACATGGCCATAGCAATACATTGAGAATCAGCTAGAAATAAACTTTTCAAAAATTAGCTAGCACTCATTCATTACAAAAAAAAAAAAAAAGTTACAACATGGGTTGTTTTATATATATATATATATATATATATAGAAAAGGGTTTTAAAAATTATATTCATACAGCCTTTGTTTTAATCAAACAAAGATAAATAAATGTCATTTCAATTTAAAAAAAAAAAAACTTTTTCGCAAAATGAAAAATAAATATGGAAAAACATTGATATGCTCCTTTTTAAATTGTACTACCAGTCTTTGTCTTTTATATAGCAATTGCTTTTATGTGCTTTTGTTGTTATTTATAGGCATCATGTTTAAAAGATTTTATAAAATCACTCTGATTTAGATTTTGGCTAACTCATTACTATTTATTTTGCCCCATTTTTGGGAAACATATTACACCATCTACAACTTTTCACAAAAAGTTTAATGTTTATCTATTAATTTAGGGAGGAAATAACACATGGTATAATAATAATGATAACAATAATAATAATAATAAATGTAGGACAATGAATGGGTAAGATGATATTTTTTTTTAATCTTTTCAAAGGTTGATTGGACAGTTAGTCGCAGACCTTTCGAAAAGTGTCAAACCTGTTTACGGGGCACTCGACTACCTCAAGACTGAATTAGGCGAGATGAATTCCGGTGTAAACCTCACAATGATGGCGATGGGTAATCAAGCCTCAACTGGAGGCGTTGTTCATCTGAACAAGATCAAGGTGACTGAGCTAAAGCCTTTCCGAGGCGCTCGAGATGCCAAAACTTTGAAAAACTTTTTGTTTGACATAGATCAGTATTTCAAGGCTACAAACACCGTCGTTGAAAAGTCGAAGGTAACTCTAGCGAAGATGCATCTAGGCGACTACGCCAAACTGTAGTGGCGGTCGCGATATATGAACATCCAAGAAGGGAGATGTACCATCAACACATGAAAAAGCAGAAGCAAGAGTTGCAGTCTCATTTCTTCCCCGAGAACGTCAAAATTCTGGCAAAACGTAAGTTGTGTGAACTAAGACATACATGGTTGATCTGAGACTATGTCAAGCTGTTTGTGGGGCTAATATTAGACATCTGGGACATGTCGGAGAATAACAAAGTCTTCTGTTTTGTTGAGGGTCTAAAGTCGTGTGCAAGCTCAAAAGTTAATTACAAACAAAGATTTCAAACCTTGCCAGAAGCCTACGCAGCCACATAAAGGTTGTTTGATTTGAAAGTCGATGGAAACAATGAGAAAACTCAAGATGTGAGGCGAGACAAGGCCTCCCCACGACGGAATACTAGGAACAGTCTAATTCTCCCAATAGTGGGGGAGCAGGCCGATCAGGGACAAGAGAAGAACAATGGTCACCACCGAGAACCTTTTCAGCAGACTGGCTATAATCGAGGGTCTGTCAATTGTTTTCTATGCAAAGGCCCCATAAAGTAACTGAATGTCCTAACTGACCAGTCATATGCTCTGCGAGCATCACTTAAGGAAACGACAAGGGTCGAAGAAGACGACGAAGCTGAAGTGGCGCAACTAATAACCCTCGAAGAGGAAGAAAGAGAAAACTCTCACGTTGGTGCGCTCAAGTATCTGTAGGCCTTGCAAAAGAGTGTCACTGAGTCAAATGAGCTATCAAACAAAGGCCTTATGTATGTTGATGCTTGGATAAACCATAAGGGAGCAAAAAGTACTATGGTGGACTTTGGGGCCACCCACAACTTTATGTCTGAAACAAAAGTAAAACGTTTGAATGTAAGCTAGCATAAGAATGAAAGACGGATGAAAGTCATCAATTCTGCACCCCTACCCGTGTCAGGACTCGCGAAGAACGCGAGTGTCAAGCTGGGCGATTGGATCGGTAAAGTTGACATTGTGATCGTTAAAATGGATGACTTTGATATCATATTGGGGATGAAGCTCCTTCTCAAGCACAAGGTCATTCCTATACCGCTCACCGAATGATTAGTCATCACCGAATCCAGCCCCACAACGATAAAGACTAAGATGAAGCACCCGAGTAGTGTGTGCTTGCTGTCGACTCGCCAGATGAAAATGAGGCCAAGTGATGGCCGAGACAAGTGGTCTCGAGTCGAGAAGTCTCCTTCAAAGGACATGAGACAGAAGTCTGTGATGAGGGAGAAGTTCCTCGACGACGCGCCCATGCGCACAAGTGTCAAGGTTAGCCCGAGGCGACGTTCTTCTGAAGAGAACAACCCGTATGTTCCTCTGAGCAATGCCTTTGAAGTCTTAGCCGAAGAGACAGACCAAGCCGACATCAATAGTCCAAGCCTACAAAAGTTTCTTGAAAAGTGGCGAACACTAAAATTCGTTGGAACCGCAAGGACAAATGGTGAGTCCTCGAATGATTGGTGAGTTCGAGTAGAGTTGGTTGGCGGGACCGTCAACAATTTAAGTGAGGAGAATGTCACAGTCTTGCTTGTCCAGTGCGTGTTGCATATGGCTGCATGAACCTCTAAGCCCATTTTTATCATGCTTTTCTAGTATAGGATTTACTTTTCATATCATTGCAATTTCATTTTCATATTTTTCCACTAATCAATGATCCACATGATGTTGTTGTAAGCTGGCTGACAGCAGGTTTGGCTTAAGCTTAGTCTTCCCCATAAAGATTTCAGTATCTCACACCACACAAATAAACTCTCTCTCCAACCAAATAATTCAACACAATATTCTCAACAAAAATACTTGCATGCAGTTTTGTATAGGCACTACATATTTCTGTTTTTTTTTTCAATTCTGTATAGACACCACATATTTCTGATTAAAAAAAAAAATTGTGGCTGAGAAGACATAAATAAATTTATTATTATCTTTCTTGAATACAAATTGGTAGATGGGACAACTAACCTTATGTAGAGTACATTACTGCCCTCTCAGATAATAGTGTTAAACTGCATTAATACCAAACAATGAAACCACGGCGCCACCAATTTTTTTGGTCTTTCCCTTTTCATCTTTTCACCCTCATTCAAAATGTCATAACATTTTACTAGATATACATTAATGGAGCTAAGTTATGGGTACTAATTCCCAACCTAAAATTATTTGATTTTTGTCATTTACTTCATTTTTGTAATTTTAATGTTTAACAAAATAAATTTTAATTTTTTAAAAGTTAATTTTAAAATAAATTAATCATTTAATAATTTTGAATTTTGTTAAAGTTAATTTTTAAATAAATTAATCATTTAGAATTTTGAAAGGACAAAATATGAACATATTTATACAAAATAAAATTATTGTAATTAAAAAAAAAAACTAACCAGAAATCTATAACTAATTTGAAGACATTTAAGAACAAAAACTTGAATAGGATATTCAAAAATGAAAAAGTTAAAAAAATCAAAATGTAACAAAACCACCAAATTTAATCCCAACTTTTAAAACTAATGCGAGTAATTACTCATTGTTACACAATATTGAACATGCGGCAATAAGTTGTTATTTTCTCACACACGTGTATACATAAATATATATATATTTTGTTAGCTTAATTATAATTGAAATAAAAATTTTGAACTCACTGTAGACAAAAATTAAACAATTATAAACCCGCCCAGAATTGATATTCAACACATATCTCAACATATCTCATAATTAATATTAGGTATCCCCTGTCAAATAAAAAATATATATTTCATAATTGAAGATAATATCTCATCAACACATCTCATAACTAGTATTCATTTTGATTTCAAAAAAAAAAAAACTAATATTAATCTGTCCATAGTTAATATTATTTTATCTTAGATAATATTTTAATTTTCATACATTACATTATAAATATAGGTAACCATTTGTTCATAATTATAGTTCACTACATTTTTCTAAGTACATAAATGATTCTCGTAAAATTATTTTTCATCGGCTTAAATATATACTCTCATATAACTCATTCCTTTCGTATTAAGCAGGATCGGTCAAATTTTCTGTGGGTACATAAACTACTAATAGAAGTTATGGACCAATAAATATATATATATATATATATATATATATATATATATATGTATATAGGCTAGACCTCTTCTTTCGAAAAAAGTTGTTTCTGAAAGAAAGCGAAGCAGCTAATAGACGTCTTTGATTGGATGTAGACAAATATATATAGGAAGTATTTTTTATTTCTATTTCATCTCATAATAATTGTCTCTCCTTTATCGCTCAAAAAGAACATTTATATAACGATTTATTATAAATAAATTTTTAAAATTTATATTCAAATAATCACATACAAATAAATTATAGCAGTCACTCATAATAATTATTTATTTTTAATAATTACTCATTAGTTAACTACAACTTCTATAAATAATAACATTCAAACAACTTATTACTAAAATTCAAATTTATAATCACTCAAAATTACTTGACATTTTATAACCACTTGAAAATCTAATCTCAACATCACAATTTTGTACAAATTACCTAATAATGGTGATAATAATAATAATAATAATAATAATAATTCACTCGAAGTTCCAATATGGTAGGCCAAAAGAGTCAATTGTCAACATCAAATTTTTACTATTAAATATTAAAAAGAATTCTAACAATATTTGAAAGATATCGAAAATAATTGAGCTTAAAGTAAAAATAATGGAAAGCAACTTACATGTGGCTGGCTAGAGATTCTAGCCTTTTTGTTCAAATGTCTAATTATGTAAAGGGAAAAAACAACTCTAATAGAGGAGCTCTATATTTTTATTATATCAAATGTCACATTTTTTATAAATAAAAATATTAAATTTTTTTTTTGACATTTAATGATTAAATTTTAGTGTAATGTAAATGAATATTTCCCGTAAAATATGCATTAATGGGTGAAGAAATTTATTTTATTGATGAAGTGGTCAATTATAAATGGTTTGCAATTCTTGCAACAAAATTAATTAATTTTTAAAGGGTGGGAGAACAACTAACCAATTACTTTTATTTCTTTTTGTTAGGTTGAAAACTAAACTTGGGCATGTGGGAAAGGATTGCTTAGTTGTTTTCACGAAAATTGCCAGCCGTTTATATAATATGATGGTCTTTAATTTTGATGTATATCACAATTTTTAATTCAAAGATTTTATGGAACTTTACTTCTGTACTAACGCTACAAGAATTAATATTGCCTAAGGTGATAAATTTTTTTGTTGCCTTACGTATACATTTTCGTTGCCTTAGTCTCGTCACGTTAGTCTAAAACGACAAAAAATGTGTATTATCGCATTCGAGCTCCAATAGGCGATGAAAGTTTAATATTATTGTCGCCTCATACCACTCTAAGACGATAGAAACTCCTCCGTTGCCTTAGATCGTTTCAACCTAAGACGACAAAGCTTTGCTTCTGTCGCCTTAAATATCAAAGGCGACGGAGGAGCTTCATCCTGAGTACGCTTAAATTTTTTCAGGTGTCGTGTTTAGTAGTTATGATGTGGGCGGTATCCCATTACAAATAGAGTTTGTACTACCACTTCGCGCGAGTGCTCGAGGTCTGGTAACAACCAGATTGCTTCAGCTCACCTAGATGCCTCACACTAGCATTAGTTTCCAAGATTGCCCAGAGTTAAATGACTATCTGAATAGTATTTTTAGATTTACAGTTGAGCTTATAGACTTCTTTGGACTTTAACATAAATTGTTGATTATTGTTTTCTGGCTAGGTATTGTATTATGTATTGTGCTCATTTGACTGTATACATGTTGATCCCAAGTACTTGGACCAAGATGCTAACCAGGCTGGAACATGACTATGAGGATTGTTGCACTAAAAACTAGGAAAAGTCCCAACATGATTTTAATTTTGAGTTTTGATAATTATTATTTACTAAGTATATTTAAGTGTTAATTTCGGGATCCGATTGAGTAATTATTTTCAATTAATGAACATTGATTTCTGTAAAGTTGATTTTATAACTGATTTAAATGCATTGAAGTTAAGTAAGACCTTAAATTTTATCGTTTAAAATCGAGATCCCTACGCAACTCTTCCAGTAAAATAGTATTAGTAATTAAAGGCAAATAGTTATATTTCAACCTACATAAAAACCATATAAAAAGAGAAAAATATATGATTGAAAGAAGGCAAATTGCGACAAGAGTATACTGAAAGAGAAACTTTTGAACCGGTATTGCAGAAGCTGAAAATTTAATTTCAATAAAATTAATATACATGCAAATACATTATTATAGTGGTTGATACGATGTACCTAACTTTATTATATAAGTATCTCAAAAATGATTGAAAACATAACGGGACAGCGTTGTGCACATGCAAAAATATTAATTACATATTATATATATATATATATATATATATCAGCAGTACTTATTAAACAATTTTAAACAAAATGGCGTTGTGAACTCTATGGCTTTGATATTATTTATCAGCAGTACCTCATTTTCCATTTATTTGATTTATAATCAACCTAAACTAATTTTAAAGTATTGATTTTTATTTAATTGTAGGGGCTTAATGGGTTGGGCTTCCCAATTAATTGGCCATTTGTTCACATTTGTTTTTCTAAACAAAATGGCAACTTGCTCTATATTCAACAAATAATCTTTGACCGAAAGATTTCATATATTCATATAATCTTGTCCTCTTCAAAAACACAAAAATATTATACAGAGAGAAAGATCAATGAAGGGCCATCAAAAAAAGCCACATTTTAAAAATAATAAGCAATTATTATTAATTATTTAAAAAAAATGAATCGTGATTTCACCTGTTCAATGTTGCTGGTCTAGACAATAAAAAGATCTATCATTTGTATATATATTTAAATGGAAAAATAATGAAATACAGAATAAAGCCATAAAAAACAAGGATATCTGATTTCGATAGGCAATGTACAAAAACTTAACCTATGAAAAAGGAGTTGCAATTTTATCTTAATTTGATCAGATATGTCGCATAATAAGGGGAGAGAATAAATGCTAAATAAATATAAGCTGAAAAAAAAATAGTATTATTGATTGATGTGTCTGAGGCATGTCTAGAAATGCATGGATAAGTACAATGAAGTATGTCGATTTTAGTTGCTATGCAGCTTTCGTACATACCATAGTACTCAACATTACAAATCTTGATATATGTTTGCTTCCTCAAATATATTTCAATTATTCTTTACGCTATAAATTATATTTCATTTTAAGAATAATTATTCTATTTTTGCATTACCTCGCGCGCACACATATATTCGATCAATATAATTGAAGCTATTCAATTTGAATTATTTGCTTAAAGTCACTGGTTCATAAATTTAAATAAAAAATAGCTAATCTATCTTACATTTTAAATTTGTATTTAATAAATTCTTTAACTTTAAATCATCTAGCATATCTCTAAATTTGTAATTGAACGTTTTTAGTATAACAATAATCTTTAAAGGTTGAAAGTTTAGAAACAAAATATATGTTAATTAGCGTTAATTATGGTTGTATTATATATTTTATATAAATCTTTAAGAGAATTAACATTTTATGAAGTATAAAATTTAATTTATGACCAATCAAACTATAAACTTTCGTGTGTATTTTTAGACAGAAATTTAAAAGCTTAAAAATCTGTCGATATGATATTTTTTTATGTATACAAAAAAGTTTTAAGATAGGTGAAAATTAATAACTTTCACTTATGAAATTCTTTATGTTATTTACTTAATAAATATGCATGAACTTATTTTATAAAATTCAATTGGAAAAGGAAAGCTTTTGAAAAGCCAGAAAGAAAATAAAAGTTGAAAGGTTTCATACTGCTTGCGTGATTAAGACTAGACTTCAGACCAGCCATATTACAAAGCATAGAGGAAAATAAATAAAACCATAAATAATTTTTGGCCGCTCTTGACTAATCTTGACCATCTAAAGAATCGGACGGTAGAAAAAGATCGAGTCATACATGGGGGCCCATTAGAAGGAATGGCATCTTCGAGTGGCCCGGTTTTGCTTGGAATCTTCAATTCGTTCTTCTTCTACCTTAAAAAAGTAATTAAAAAGAAAAAAGAAAATTTGTTTAATTTCTGTAGCGCGTGTAATTCATGACCTTGTTTCTAGAAAAATATATTTATTAAATTAACAAAAAAGCGTCCTTGCAAAAAAAGTGTCCTTATGTGATTTGTTTACGAACAATGTGTCATCAACAAAATCAGAGAAGTAGTAAAAAGAAAGAAATGCACATAGAGGATTTACTTGGTTCAACACTAAGATCTACATCTATGGATCGACAAATTCTCGAGAAATCTTCGCATTAAAGCATAAATTGATTGCGGATGATATATTGAAACCATATTGATTGAGCTGCTCATTAATGATTTACTTTTTATACATGTTTCATGTGAGCTTGAAAATTAAGCATAAACACCACATTCTTGAGATAAATTATGAGTTGGTGTTCATAGTTTTAACATGGTACATTAGACATTTTTTAGGTGTTCCTCAAATAATTAATTAATCAGTGGACATGAATTTGAAAGTTTATTTTAAGTATTAAAACTTGGCGTGGGTAAGTTTAGGATATTTATATATTTAGAGATTTGTTAAATACAAAATTAGAAATTTAAGAGCATATAAATTATGCACTTTTTAAAGTTGTAGAGATGTATTAGATATGTCAAGGTAACACTAAATAAATGTCTCAAACTTAATCACCAATTATTTGGTTATTTATTTTATCTAGTGTTTTGTTTGTTATTTTGAAATTTACTACGGTTAGGGGTTAGGAATGACACCGAATTCATGACAACTCAGTCATAGTTAAATATATTGATGTCGGTGAACTCATGACTATTAACGAATGAAGTAAAACTTTTATAATATTTTGTTAGTAAATTGGTGAGTGTTGTAGGCAAGATATAAGAAAGTTTGGGTATCTCTTCTGTCTCCTTCTTTAGATTATTAATTTTGGATGAAAATGCCTTTGAAATATTTAGCTTTGAAATCAACTGTTGGAAATAAATAAATATATAAAAATGATGACTGAATTAAAGGACGAATTCTAAAAAAAAGAGTCTGTGGGTGGGAAGTTGAATAAAACTAATTCGTAGAATTTATTGAGTATTTACATCGTATTTGAAGGGAAAATTCTTTGAACCTTGCAATTTATGTATTAAAATACAATTATTATTTTTCCGTATGTGGAAGTTAATTTAATATTTGTCGTTATCCGCATCCAAATTCTCTATAAATATTAACTCCCTTAGCAACACACCATTGTCTTACCACCACGCACCAAACTCTTTTCTTCTTTGAATTTATCAAAATTAGCCATGGCTGAAAACCCCCCAATTCCAGCTCATTTCATAGTTACCTTTTTCATAAGCCGTTTAAAATCCAGCTTAAGCAAATCCAAGCCATGGACTACCTTACACCCGCAACCAAACAACCTCCGCGACGATCCCGATTCTTTGACCTTAGCCTCCTCGGATTACGGCAACATGGTCAAAGAAATCCCCGTCGCAGTTCTTCAACCGACTTCCATAAACGACGTTGTTCAGCTGATAAACTATTCCTACAATAACCCCGTGCCGTTCCCGATTGCCGCCAGAGGACAAGGCCACTCCGTGCGCGGCCAAGCCATGGCCAAAAACGGCGTCGTAATCGACATGTCGTGTTTGAGGCGGAACCGGAAAGCCGGGATCAAAATCTCCGGCAGCCGCTCCACGGGGGAGTTCTACGCCGACGTCGGTGGGGACCAGCTGTGGATCGAGGTGTTGAATGCCACGTTGGCGTGTGGGGTCACACCGGTTTCGTGGACGGATTATTTGTACATCACGGTCGGGGGGACGTTATCAAACGGAGGGATCAGCGGGCAGACTTTCCGGTACGGGCCGCAGGTCAGCAATGTGGTGGAGATGGATGTCGTCACAGGTACGGAAATGGAAACGACGTGTAGTTTTTTTTTATTTGTGTGTAAATTACATAAAATCAGTTCTCAAAAAAAAAAAGAAAAAAAAGAGATCATAAAATCTTTTCTTTTTGTTCACATTATAAAATATATATTATTAATAAAAGGGTATGAAGACAAGTTTGGTAGTTAGATAATGTGTATTAAATACAGACATTTTTCTACATATCAATAAATGATGCGAGAAAGCTGTTTATTTTATGGTGGTCTATAAGTTTGAAACTTTATTTTAATTATGCCAACATATTTATAAGTGTATTTTTCAAAACAGGTGTTTCCAGTGGACTTTGTAAAAATATACTTTGTTTTTTTAAAGTATATGTATATATGATTAGGTAGGATTGCATGCATGCAATTAATTTTTGAAAATTTTGAGCTGTATTTTTAGGGGGTTTTCTTAAATGGTATAATATTTATATTTTGTATAATGTATTTGCAGGGAAAGGGAATATGGTTACTTGCTCTGCCAAAAGAAATTCTGAGCTTTTTCATGCCGTTCTTGGAGGGTTGGGTCAATTTGGAATTATAGCTCGGGCAAGAATACCTTTGGAACCAGCTCCAACTAGGGTACTTTTTATTTATCTATTTTAATATATATATACACACACACATATTTATTTATTTAACATCCAATTAAGAAAAGATTTTTCACCAATAATAAAAAAAAAAACAAAAGAAATATATGAATGTTATTATTATATAAATAAATTCAAATATAGCAAAGCGATTCAAACATTACAAAAATTGGGAAGAATAATTCCAATGATGTCAATCAATTAAATTGATCCAAGACAATCAAGTAAAATTAAAGATAATGAAGTTAATATTTTTTCATATATAAAACAGGTAACCATTTTAGTCAATAATAACTCAATATGAGCAATGTATGTATATAAATCAATAAATCATAGTTTCATACATATGTTTCATATTCACTCTTGACTAAATATGTGAATCCTAACCAATTTTATTAATTAAAAGAAGTATTTAGAAGTTATTTTGTTAGCTTTTGGTTTGGTTTTAGAAAATACTAGTAAGATGGGTTTAGGGTTAATATTTGTTGGAATAATACTAGTAAACTTAAATTTCCGAAAAAAAAAAAACTAAATGGATATCTTTTGGTAGTTTTTTTATAACTAAACAATTAGAATGCCTCAATTGTAGACATTTATTTGATTTAATCATATATAAAAAAAGAAATG
Source organism: Cyclanthera cordifolia (assembly GCA_037832605.1). Classification (NCBI taxonomy): domain Eukaryota; kingdom Viridiplantae; phylum Streptophyta; class Magnoliopsida; order Cucurbitales; family Cucurbitaceae; genus Cyclanthera; species Cyclanthera cordifolia. Next base: position 13,227,453 of record JBBMEG010000020.1, read on the forward strand.
GTGATTTGATTGAAGAAAGAGACATAATATATTGAAAAGATTGGTTATCTTTTGGTTTGGATTTAAAAATTTTGTGGTCATAAATAGGCATGGGTGAACAGCATGCAAATAGAAAAATTGCTAGTTTGAGAGTATCATAGAGTTCATTTTTTAAGAAATTTAAGCATATATGAAATATGAAATATTTAATTATTAATTATTTCTTTTAGAAGTAGTTAGTTTGTTTGTAAGTTTTAGTTGTTTTCTTATTTTGAATTTTGAAAAATTCATGTTTTGACCATTGATTAGAAGTTTGGAATTATGTGTGAATTGTTCAAAGGTGTCTTTGATTGTGAGTGTTTCAGTCATTTCCAACCAACCAACCAACCAAAACGAGGCGACGTATCCATGGTACAAACAAAGTCATAATTAATTCTCACGCATATATATGTGTGTAGAATTTTCTTAACTGCATGGCTTTGACTACTAATTTATCATTATTAATAATGATGCATGTATGTATGTGAAATTAAAATATCGTTAATTATTTTTTGTGGAATTTGGTGTTAGGTTAAATGGGTACGAATGTTGTACAGTAACTTTTCTGCATTTGCAAAAGATCAAGAGCGGTTGATTTCAGTGAACGGAAGGAAAGAAGCAAATGCACTGAATTATTTGGAGGGTTTGGTTCTGCTACATCATGGTTCACCGGATAGTTGGCGGTCCTCGTTCTTTCCACCCTCCGATCATCCTAGAATAATCTCATTGGCTAATCGAAACTCTGTGATTTATTGCCTTGAAGTTGCAAAGTATTATGATGATCATAATAAATTAACCGTAGAAAAGGTTTGTATAGAGTACATTTATATATATAGATATATATATATATTGAGAAATGGTTATTTAATTTGTTGAATATTAATTGTAGGAGGTGGAAGTATTACTAAAAGGGTTAGACTATGAGATTGGGATGAAGTTTGAGAAAGATGTAAGATACGAGGAATTTCTAAATAGGGTTAGAAGCGGAGAATTGAAGCTTCGATCTCAAGGACTGTGGAATGTTCCTCACCCATGGCTAAATCTGTTCGTACCAAAATCTCGTATTTTGGATTTTGACGAAGCTGTTTTTAAAAACATTGTTTTAAAACGAAACATTACTAAAGGACCTCTCCTCATCTATCCCATCAACCGCTCCAAGTAAGCACATAATGGATATGCAAGTCTTGATAAGACACTATAGTTTTCTGAATTTTGTTTTATTTGAATTTAATTCAAAATACTTCCTTAAAACAGGCTAAGAATTAATTTAGTGCAAAAATTGAGAGAAAAAAAAAAAAGCTTTTTTTTTTTTAATGAAGCAATTACTAATATAGAATATATTATTGAATTACTGATTTCATTTTCTGGATATAATTGTAAATAATTATATGTTTTTGATGAAAATGCAGATGGGATAGTAGAAACTCTACGGTAATACCAGATGAAGAAGTGTTCTACACGATAGGGTTTCTGCATTCAAGTGGATTTGATGATTGTAAATTATTTGATGAACAAAACGAAGAGATATTAGAATTTTGTGCAAAATCTGGCATTCAAATCAAACAATATCTCCCAAATTACAACACACAGAGACAGTGGATCCACCATTTTGGTTCTAAATGGACAAGTTTTAGAGACAGCAAAATGAAATTTGACCCCAAATATATTCTTTCTCCAGGCCACAAAATTTTCAATGTCTGAGATTTTTTCCTCCTTGTCTAGGAAAAAAAGAGAGAATAGGTAAAGATAAAATTAGATTATAGTTTTTTTCTTTTTTGTTGAATTATAAATCATATTTCTTGCATTATTTTGATTTAGGCTTCAAAATCAGAATGTGTTCTGTACTACTATTTAAATATTTTATGGGGTTTGTTTTATAGTATTATCTAATTATTAAAAGGATCTTATTCTCTCTTAAAATAACAATATCCAAATGAATTAGTGTAATCGCTCATAATAATTTCTTATTTCTCATCATTTGCTTTCAACTATATTCATTTCTTTTATAGGCTAAAATATCCCGAAATATTAGGACAAGGCTAAAACTCCTCACAGAAGTCGGTCGAGTCAATGTCGACCCCCCCCCTGGGTCGGCCAAATGGAGGCCACGACCCTCAGGGGGTCAGCAAAAAATAACCATTTAATGCTCTGGGTCTCTAATAGATCCTATATTTTCTATTTCTTCGACGGAAGGTAAAACTCAATTCTACTGTGGAGCCGTATGCACTGCAAAAAGGATGCATGTACGGTTGTTAATCTTTTATTATTATTATTATTAATTATCTTTGACTCATCATGATCGTGCGTGCGAGATAGATAGAAAACCATTTATTAAATCATCAGTGTAATGATACATCAACCTGGCGCTAATTCTTTTTATGAGGCATAAACAACAAAATTATTTTATCCCGTAAGCGGAAGAACTGCTGAAGCTGAGTGACACCATTACAAGGGTTTCGAAAGTGATGTTTTTATGTCAGCAACAGAAGCCCAAACTCATGGACTTGTTGATCTTGTAGCGTTTCACTTAAAAAATAGTAGGGATTTCACGTTAAAAACCGAAATTTTTAATTTTACCTTCTTACCAGGGGTTAATAGACTATTTTCTACTACTATTAATCTCATTAATATAGAAGTAATTCATAATCATTCGGTTAGGATTGATCTAAACAAACTCATTATGTATATAATTCAACATGCCAACTGTTAAACAACTTATTACACTACAAGAATCAACACCTAAGGCGACAGAACTTTTTGTCGCCTTAGGTATCAAATTCCGTCGCCTTTGCCTATGACGACGCAAAAGCTTCGTCACCAGCCTCCGTGGCCTGAATTCTGTCGCCTTTGCCTATAACGACGCACAAAGTGCTGCGTCGTCATTTTAATGGTCACCATCGGCGACGGAAGAGGAGTGTGTCGCCTTAGGTCTCTAAGGCGACAAAGTGTTTCCGTCGCCTTTTTAATATCTCTAAGGCGATGAAGCATGTTTTCGTCGCCTTAAGTGCTTTTTTTTTTGTAAATTGCTTTGTTTTTGTTCTTCGGTTTTTTAATAGGAAATATAACTTCAAAATCGAAAAAACACAAACAGAATTCAACGCTGAAAATTCTAAAACATTAATAACGAAAAT
>JBBMEG010000020.1:13232901-13257722 GCA_037832605.1 Cyclanthera cordifolia
AGTTTTTTAGATTTTGCCTAAAAGTTATAAATGATGATTATGATTATAGATTTTAAAATTTAATACTTATTTGATCAAATTGTTATTCAAAGGTTAATAATAAATTTATTCTCATTAATTTTTAGGGAGAAAAAACATAAATAAGGGAGAGAGAAAAAAAAAACCCCTTTTTTGGTAAGAATAAAATTTTAAGTTTTAAAAAGGTTAAGAACATTATTCAAAAGTTGTTCATCATGAAATTCTTAACATTTTTTAAAAAATCAAATATAAATTTGATACTTTTTAAAAGCGGCAAGAGTTTTTTTCTTAAAAAAAAAAAAGTAATTAGTACAAATTCAAGACATTTTCTGAATCTTTGTTGGAGGTTCGTTTTTTAGATTTTAAAGCAGTATTTTAAATGAGTATTTACTTACTAATCTTAAAAAGTTTATATGATTTTGACTGTAATTACTTTTAAATATTTAAAATAATATTAATTTTAAATATTCTTAACCTTTATATAAAAACAAATTTTTGATTATAATCATTACTTCTAAATATTCAAATAAAATTTCATTCTAAATATTAATTTTAAATACTTTTAAAAATTACATTTAAATAAATATTGACTGCAATTATTACTTATAAATACTAAAAATAAATTTATATTATAAATATTAATTTTAAATATTTTTAATCTCAATCCAAACGTCTCTCAAACTTGAAGAACATATATATACGAATTTCATATAGTTTATGGGCATTATCCAGCCACCTTTTATCTTGAACCAAGTTTTTTTTTTTTAATTTTTAATTTTGTTGAAAAGCTTTATCTCTATTTTTTTAATTTTGAATTAAAAATAATTATCAAAACATTATAACTGATAAAACGAAAAGGAAAACAAAAAACTTACATGGTGTAGATCTTTGATTAAAGTAGAGATTTATTTATTAGGACGTGACTAATAAATTGGTTTGAAATAAGATAATATAGATTGATATTTTACTATAAAATTAACCATATTGTTATACTCCTTTTTTTGTCATGGTTGGAGATCTTCCCTGAAAAAAAAAAAAGGTTAGAAAATCTCATAATAATTATTAGATAATTGAATTGCTTTTCAAAAAAAAAAAAAGAAAAAGAAAAAGAAGAAGAATAAGGTGTTCCTTTGAATTTTATTGAGTGATTATTTCAAGTGATTGTTAATAACTCGGTTGATTAAAGATTTTGATGAAGTGATTATTAACATTTAGAGTAATTATTAATATTTTGTTTGGAGGAATAGTGATTATGGAGGAGTTGTGAAAAGTATTTGTTAATTATTTTAATGATGTGACATATATGGATATGTTTAAATATTCTTTTAATTATTTTAATTTTTAAATTATTATTAATGTTGAAGATTGTTTTACAATAGAATCTCATTTATTTATTTATTCACGATTTTTATTAAAAATATAAACAATATTGAACATATAAATTAATAAACTTTTAAAATTTATTTAGATAATTAAAAACATGTACTACTTTCGTTTGAATTTAATTTTTAAAATACGAAATTGATTATGAAATTGACAATAATTTAACGTTATGAAACATATTTCAGAAATGTAAATTGTATTATGGAATATTGTTAATTAAAAAATACAAAAAAAAAAAAATTTATTTAAAATTTTTAAAATATAAATGAATGAGAGTTTGACGAGAACGACTAATATGTATGATTTTTTTTTTTAGTGATATATTTATACTATCTAATTGGTGACACCATCACCATTCATAACCTTCTTTTTTTACATTATGTACATTTATGCAAATAGTATTGAACTTGTGTCAGGTGATAGATTTATTTTAATATCTAAATTTATTGTATTTTAATCTCGTGAAAATTTGTAAAATTTTAATTATTAGATACGTGACTTTCCTGAATTGAACCCATCGCTTTTTAAACACTACAAAATCCAGTTGACCACTAAATGGTTCTATATTCTTAACGATAGATACAAATTCAGTAGGCATACAAAAGAAAATACTTAGGAAAGAGAACTTGATTTTGTCCTAGGTTAGATGTTTAACCTTTCATTTCCCACACCTTGTTTAACAAAGACCAGTTTTTTAATGAATATTATCTAAATCCATCCTCACTTTGACCATAAGATCTAAATCTTCTTTAAAGGAAGTGCAAGATTGTGTTAATGAAGCAATTCATAACATACTTAAAGAGAGAGAGAGAGAGAGGAAACATAAAAATCAAAGAAGGTTAGCTTTCTTTTCAATGTCCAAAGTGTTTAAAGATATAGAACAACAAATAAAAATGAAATCTGGTATATTTCCATTCAAAATTATTGTATTCACTATTATTAAAGTTTAAAGTAGGTCAAAACGAACATAATTCAACTGGTATGAATGATGTATTAACATCTATTCGATCTGTGATTCAAGTCCTTAAACTCGGATTTGTATTCAAAAATTAAAAAGTATAATCTAAGTACAGTAAATGCTTAGAATTTCCATTGATGCTCCTCATGGTCGTCATCTTTATGTATACTGGTTGAAATAATGATTTCATTACAAAATCATAAGCTAACACTATATACATACTAGTACATATAGTAAAAATGTACACTAGATTGACTTCTAACATGATATTCAATTATTGATTTGAACCTATTGATTCCTATTCAATCCTTAATTGGAAACATATTAAATTGATGATTTACATTCTTTTCTATAAGAAAAACCTAATACTATAAAACATCTAAAATAACTATGAGCTTTGTGAGAAATTATACAAAGAATTGATCTCTAATAAGTGTTTGTGCAATTATATTACTATGTGGTACCTATATCGAAAGAGTTGGTGATATAATAGTTTCATTATTTGATGTTAATTCAGTTCAACATCAGTGTCACAAGCTCTATCCTAAAAATTTAATCGTAAAAAATAATTTCAATTAATTAAAAAGGTGATGAATTCATATCATTTATTTTGTATAAATTTTTTTGAAAATATTCGTAAGTTTATTAATATTAAAAAGAGATATTTTGAGTGTTTGATTTAATAATAGGGTCCATACTCATGATTAAAATGCATTAGTATTATTTCACCTTTAAAAAGGTTGTTCTTTAGAAAGAAAAGATTGATTGGAAAACGATGGGAGTGAAATATGGGGTACAAAAGCATTGATGGGTTTTGTATCATTTTTTTTTTTTTTTTTCATCAAAATAAATTTATATATTTTAATTCATTGTGGAGCACTTTGGATCTTGCTTCTTCTATTTGTGGCCTTTTTTATTCATTTTGACCATACTTTAAGACCCTGATTCACTTTTTAAAATGACCAGAAAACTAAGAGAATGCAATATTAACTTTTTATTTGTCATTATTACATAATTTTAAAGCATAAATTCTCTAATGAAAAAAATTACCTCTAATTCAGATGGTTTTAATTATCAGTCAATATATGTTCATAGAATACAATTAAAGCATTAGAATATTTCATAATCACTACTCCTGTCGATTAATGTTCACTTTTGTGTTCTGACCAATTACTAGGAATTCATAAGACATATATGATAAAAGTTTTTTTTTTTTGACATATTACATAAAGTCTTAATGTAATTGCAGATATCAATCATACGTTTTTTTACAGCGAATTAATTAAACAAAAAATATGTTGTCAAAGTGAGCATAGTTCATGTGGCATTAGTGAAATACTAGAGCATTATCTACTTGATATGTAATTCTAGTCCCCACCACTTCCAAAGTTGTAATCTCAAAAAAAAAAAGAAAAAGAAGAAGTATGTTTGGAGTGATGAGATGAGATGATAAGGGAAGAGAAGGTTGATCTTCCCATCGTTTGACCTGCTGAATTCGCATCTCATCAATCACTAATTTACACTCACTTTTTTTTTTACCCCTTCTCTTCACTTTTTGACGTAGTCAAACATGGCCAAAACGTCTTTTTAAATGGTTTGACCAAAATTGGACTCAGGCTTCCTAGTTAATAAAAATGCTATAATGGGATGTTTTGCACAAAGTGGAATGAAGAAATGGAAAAAAAAAATATGTTGAAGATAATGATTTTAAGAAAAATAAAATAACAAAACATAATCAGAGTGAAAAATAGTTAAGAAGACAATAATAAATGATTATGAAAAAAAAAATAATTAAGAAGAAAATAAAAAATATAATTTTGAATAACAATATTATGAGAGAATGATTCATACTGTCCCAAGCAATCATAATCATCATTCTCATTCTTCTTATATCATCCTCAAGACTCAAACCCACCTTATTTGTTTTGTTGAATGAACCTATTAATTTGTTTTGTTGAGCCCAGGCCCATGATTGGCACTGTTATGGGCTTAGTCTGGTATTGTGAATTGAGCCCAATATGTTTAATTATGAAGTTCGCTGGGGGAGTTTGTTATAGTGTGTGGTCAGAAGCATTGTTCTCATTTTATGAGTTTTCCATCTATGTATTATTAGTCTGGTTAAATATTCAAGCAGAGTCGAAGAAATTTATCTTGGATGAGATGCCTTTGAAAATCGAATTTAAAATCCAAGTGATCAGCATATGATTGTTCCTTGTGTCCAACTGGTTTCTCGATTGTTCTATTGACAAAACCTAACTTATTTCCGATGGACAATGCGATCTCCAAGTTACGTAGTTATCCTCATACATCAACTCGAAGACATGAATCAGAATACTAGTATCGATGTAATGCAGATGGAATGTATCATATGGAGAATCGAGAGTAGCAAATCGAGTTTGAACAATAGTAGAAGATGAAGCCCACTAACGAATCCTAATTAATACAATCATTCACATTTAATAAAACTTTATAATGAAAAAAACAATTATTTGTACAATATAATTGAAGTATCCAAAACTCAGTCTTAGTAGATCTTTGAAAATGAAAACAAACTCAGCAAAGAAGAAGTCTAGAACTATCCTCCCTAAACCAACCTCCACTCAAGGCTACTACTTTCCTTTTCTTTTTTTTTTTTCCTTTTTCAATTATATTCTTATCAACCCAATTTTATGGGGGTAATTTGGGCAAATGAGTTAAATGGAATGAATTAAAAAGAGAATAATGAAAAAATTTTGGTTCTTTGTAATTAAGAAGATAAGTTCTCTTTAACGGACATGTGACACAATTTGGTTTCCCAATTATTTTTCAATAATTATTTTTAAAAAAAATTTATGGCAGAGCTTACCCTAGTCAAGTTTTCTTCATAGAATTTTTTTTTCTTAATCATTTTTTTTTATCTTATTACTATATTTAATTCTTCTGCTACTTAATTATTATATTACTTTCACCATAATTATTTTTTACCACAACTATTTTTTTTTCTATAATTATTGTTTTTGCCTCAAACATAAGTTCTTTAATAATCCTTTTCTTTTTTATTTTATTTTAGTAATTCTCATATTTTCATAATATTCTTATTCTCCTTTTTATTTCTTTTCTTTTTTTTTTTTTGGTTAATGTCGTTAATCGCAATATCATCAACATAAATGATACTGCCAAGAATTAATGAATGATGTAGAATCTCATATGGATGCTAAATTATGTATAATCCGAAGCCCGCCTTAGAATTTTATTTTAAATTTATCAAACAAAAATGTTAAATTAATGTCTCGTTTCATAATCATTTGTTTTTTCGTTTTCTGTTTTTGAAATTATAGCTTAGATTTTACCTAAATTATATACTTATGTTTCATCTTCTAAGTATATGAATCCTAACCAAATTCTATAAACTAAAACAAGTATTCTTATTTTTTTAGGTTTCGAATATTAGATTTGTTTTTAAAACACAAGTAAGACGTAGAAATTAAAGTCATTAAAATTATGTGTTTGAATAGTAGATACATGCTTAAATTTCAAAAACCAAAAACAAAAACTAAACGGGTGGCCTAAAATTTTGATTTTTAAAATTTCAAAAACTGCTCCATGATCTGTACTTCAAAATTATTGAGTATTCCTAGTCATTTTTCAATTTAAAAAAATAAAATAAAATAAACAATAAGAAATAAAAAAAAAAAAAAAAATTCCCTAACGTTACAAAAGAAGACGTATAAAGTACAAATACTCCGGAAATTTAGATTGGTAAATGAATCAAGGTATAATAATTAAAAATATATAAAATCATGACTAAATTGATGAACTAATTCTAAAAAAATTAAACTGATTAGGTGGAAGGTTGAATACAACTTTGTAGAATATATTGATTTCACATTGTATGGTAGGAAGATATCTTTGAATTTTACGATTTATATTGTTTAATATACACCTTTTTATCGTAATTATGTGGAATTTTCTCTTATTATTATTATTTTTTTTTGTCGTCACTCATAAAATGTATATAAAAACTATTACCATTAATTATCATTAAACCCAACATTTTCTTACTTAGACAAAAACCCTCTCTTTTCGAACCCCAACATTTCCTTTATTTTTATTCCAAAACACATGACTTCAAATCTTCAAGTGCCGGCTTATTTCACACTAACCCGTTTTAATTCCAGGATTAACAAATCCAACATACGGGCTACTATAAACCCGCAACCAAACAACCTCCGAACCGATCAAGAATCTATTTCCTTAGCCTCGTCCGATTACGGCAATATCGTAAAGGAAATCCCCGCCGCAGTGCTTCAACCAACCTCCATAAACGACGTCGTTCAGCTGATAAAGTATTCCTACAATAGCCCCACCCCATTTCCAATCGCCGCCAGAGGACAAGGCCACTCCGTACGCGGCCAAGCGATGGCCAAAAACGGCGTCGTGATCGACATGTCGTTTTTGCGCCAGAAAATTACTACGTCCGTTGAGGAATTATACGTCGACGTCGGGGGAGAGCAGCTGTGGATCGACGTGTTGAACAACACGTTGGAGTTTGGGCTCACGCCAATGTCGTTGACGGATTATTTGTACATCACGGTCGGAGGGACGTTATCAAACGCCGGGATCGGCGGGCAGACTTTCCGGTACGGGCCGCAGGTCAGCAATGTCTTGGAGATGGATGTCGTCACAGGTATTTAATTCCAAACGACGTGTAGTTTTGTATACTTAGCATTTAAAAGGGTGTAATTGGAATGAAGACCATGATTTTGTAGATGTTAAGTATGGAGATTTTTGTTTGGTTTTTGTCGTTTAACGTCAAACAATTATCAATAATTTAGTTTAAATTGACGTATAATAACAACAAAATTATTGGTTATTTTTTCATTTTGTTGGGTTCTATTTTAGTTTTAATTTCAATAATTTAACTTTTATTTTAATGGTAAGAACTTTTATTTTATTAATCAAAAACAACATTTTTTTTATCATAAATATCATAATATTTACAATATTTTTTCTTTATATTTCGCCATTTATTTTATTATTTATCAAATTTAAATATCAATATTATTATTTTTTTCTAAGTATTCAATTCAATTGGGTTAATATTGTTATATAAAATGGAACTGACTCAATCGACGGTTTGGCTTTTGATTTAGTCGATTTTTGTTGTTTTTTTTTTCACCCTTAGATAAAAAAAACTTTTGTTGTTTATTTATTTTGTGGTCCCCCAAGTTTGAAATTTATTTCAACAATGGCGACAATTTTGTGTATTTTTGCAAGGTGGGGCTTTTTTAAAATTATTATTTATTTATTTGATTATTGAATAATTGATGTATTTATAGGTAAAGGGAATATGGTGACATGCTCAGCGGAAAGGAACACTGAGCTTTTCCATGGCGTTCTTGGAGGGTTGGGTCAATGTGGAATTATAGCTCGGGCAAGAATCGCGCTGGAACAGGCTCCAAAAAGGGTTATTTATTTAAAATTAAAAAAACAAAAAACAAAAACGCTGCGTTTTGTTTACTATGGCTATGATCTTATTCACATTATTTACCGTCAATTTTCAAATTTATATTTACCTTATAATTCTATTTTTGTTACCTATAATTTTAAATTCTATTTTATTTTAGTCACAATTCTATCAAAAGTCCAACTTTATTATTTTATTTTTTTTAACTTTGTTTCATTTTGGTAACTGACTTTGAAAAGTTTTTCTGAGTTTAATTTTAATTTTAACTTTAAAAATAAATTAAAATTTGTTATTTATTGAATTTTTTTACTAATTTTTCATTTAAAATTTAAGTAGTGTACAAATTTTGATAAATATTTAGAAATTTGGTTGAATTTGATCGTAGGTTAAATGGGTACGAATGTTGTACACTGACTTTTCGGCATTTACCAAAGATCAAGAGCGTTTGATCTTAATGAGCGGAAACAAACAAGCGTGTGCCGTTAATTATTTGGAGGGTTTAGTTCTGCTACATGATGGTTCACCGGATAGTTGGCGCTCTTCCTTCTTCCCACCGTCCGATCATCCTAGAATAATCTCATTGGCTAATCAACACTCTTTGATTTATTGTATTGAAGTTGCTAAATATTATGATGATCATACTCAGTCTACTGTACACAAGGTAACCTTTGCTTGGGTTTTAAATTGAGATTGCTAATTATCATTTTAAATCAATTAAAAATAAATCATTTGAGATTTGTTTAAAGTTGATTTTTTTAATACCTAATTATCTTATAATTTTGTTTTATTCCGTTAGGATATGAATATATTGCTGGAAGAGTTAGAGTTTGAGAGTGGGTTCATGTTCGAGAAAGATGTAACGTATATGGAATTTGTTAATAGGGTTAGAATCGGAGAGTTGAAGCTTCGATCTCAAGGACTTTGGAATGTTCCTCATCCATGGTTAAATCTTTTCGTACCCAAATCTCGTATCTTTGATTTCGATAGAGGTGTCTTCAAAGACATCGTTTTAAGACGAAACATAACCAAAGGACCTATCCTCATCTATCCCATGAACCATTGCAAGTAAGTGAATGCACTAGTTTGTTCTATTTTGGGTTTTTTTTTTTTTTTGATATACATGATTGTCGAGACCAGTTTGCGTGTACCTCGACCGTCTGACCCTACAACATTTAAATAACTTGAAATTTATTATAGTTATGAAAGTAAAAAGTTGAAGTAATTAAAAAAGATGGATGCAGATGGGATAGCAGAAACTCAACAGTTATACCTGGAGATGAAGAAGTGTTGTACACAATAGGGTTTCTGCATGCAAGTGGATTTGATGATTGGAAAGTGTTTGATGAACAGAATGAAGAAATATTAGAATTTTGTGGGAAATGTGGGATTGAATTCAAACAATATCTTCCAAATTACAACACACAAACGCAGTGGATCCACCATTTTGCTTCCAAATGGACACATTTTCGACGAAGGAAATTGATGTTTGACCCTAAATGTATTCTCTCTCCAGCCCACAGAATTTTCAATGTCTGATTCTCTGCTTTACTTTTCAATACTTAATTCAACTATAATTCCTCTTCCACCATTACATCACTTCATAATCATTTTTAAATCTAAATTTATGTTAATCTTGTTTTATTACATTCTTTTTTTACTAAATAGAAAGCCTATGGATTGGTATCTCCTCGGTGTATATAAAAATGTTGTTTCATCACGAATATATGCCCAAAATCTTCCCTTTAGCCATGCGAGACTTTTTAATTTGTTCGAATTAATAATTCTCTCTTCAAACAAAATGTACTTCTAACTCTTGGATACTTATCTTTTCTGTCTACATCAAATGATCTCCTCTTGAATATAAAGTTTGTCCAAACCATACGAATTTTTTTCTTCTTTGTTCTAGATCGAGAGTCTTCGCCTACATTTGCTGAGTTAAGTGACACAGCTCTAGTTCTAGTTTTTAGGGACAACTAACATATATATCTCGATACGAAAAGTTCAAAATATAACACCAATGTACTGAGGGTTATAATCTTTAATATAAACACACATTCATATAGTGAATACAGCTTCCCTTATCTTCAAGGGGTGTGGCATAGTTGATTGAAGGTTTAGGCTCTAGAGATGTGGTCTCTCAAAATCTCAAATTTGAGACATATCTGTAACATTAATTTATAGTCTTCATTTTTTTGATGTCTCTCGGTGTGTGTCCTAGGGGATGAGCGTGGTTACCCGAGCTTCGATTAAAAAAAAAAAAAAGAAAAAAGGGAAGAATACAGCTTCCCTTCCTTTGACATATGAACAAAGAAATTCCCTAAACGAAATTGATCGACAAAGAAAACGACACTAGCAACAATGGCGATCAATAATGAATTCGAAGAGAGGGTAGTAAAATAGAAGAGAAACGCAGAGTTGCAAGTGGTAGTCTTGCATTCACTGAGAAGGTATTCAAAATTTCTGTTTTCTCTTTTCTGATGAACTAAAATATTGTATCAGATATCCACGTGAATGCTAAAAACTTTTTTCCAAATTTCTGTTTAATTCAAATAGCACTCGTTATGGTCCCACCGAACAACAGATTTATAATAGTTTGGTTTTAAAAAAACAAAAATGTATTCAATTATTTTGACCAATTAGACCTTGAGGCTATATAGCCATTTTTGGCCAATTACTCCAAACAAGTATCCAACTACTAATAACCCTTTCACTCCACTCTTTTCTTAAAAGAAAAACAAACAAATACACCCTGGATCTTTATTACTCGAGAGGAAAAACAGTTCAAAAAAATGGTGTGAAAAACCGTAATACAATCTCATAGAAACTGAACCATGATAGAGAGTTAGAAACCTGGATTGAGGAATGACATGTGGGTCAATTACACACACACACACACAAAAAAAAAAACTATATTAGAAACCTACAAATTTCACAACAGAATAACTTTCCACAACACAGACTTTCTTCGAATCAAATCTGCATACCTCGAAAAAATGCCCAATCGAGAGACTGATATGAAAATTTCAGATGAGCAGCCTTAATATAACATTCTGGTAATCTAAGATCTCCATTTTTACATTTCATCCTCCACGAAAATGGCTGATGTTTATAAGGGCATAATCTTCCATCACTACAACCATGAAGGCACAAACCAAAAGTGCATTAAAATGTCGTCCAGATCCAAAACTTTGTGCCTGGAGAAACTCTGATAGCATTTGGCAGGGAGTGACTCCATCCAGGATAATAAAATGAAAAATGTTTGAAGTGAGAATTAGAAGGCGTTCACGCATTTATACTTCTACGGCAGTAACCGAATCTTCATCTGTAGTTTCGGGTGAAGTGATGCCATCTTCTCCAAGACTTCCTTCTGTTTCGTCTCCATTCTGTCGCTTACCCCTCTCGACATCAAGCATTTTTTCCCGAATCTTTGTAACCAGTTCTTCCCTAGCACCTTCATTCGTGGATAGAAAAGTTTTCAAGGCATCTTTTCCACGGAAACTTCGACCATTAAGGCTATACATTGCACCTGCCTTGGACATGAATTTGTACTCCAACCCCAGGTTTATAATCTCTGAAACCTTACATATACCTTTTCCAAATTCGAGCTCAAATTGAGCGGTCCGAAATGGAGGAGCAAGCTTATTCTTCACCACTTTTATTTGAACTTGGCTTCCAACAGTCTGCAATCAAAACAAATGCATGCATTAACATTACACTACACAGTAAAAGCAATTTAAATGCCTCAATCAAAAGATCCCAACATCCAACCACCGAGTACTATATGATTATTACATGAAAATCAATGTCATTCTCATTGTCAGTTTACTAGAACGTGAATATTTATACCTCTTCCCCCTTCTTGACAAGACCTATCCTTTTAATATTAAGGCGCATCGAGGCATAAAACTTTAAGGCATTGCCACCACAGGTAACTTCAGTTGGACCACCAAATCCTCCAAATGTTGACAGCTTTGACCTTACCTGGAGATGCATACTTATAATAAGTGCAATATAACCAATAACTGTATAATTGATGGCATCATAATGTGAGAAATTGCAGTATATTGCTGACACGACTGAAAATGAAACTACACCTGATTAATAAAGATCAATATAGTCTGTGATTGTGATAATGAATGGCTCAATTTGCGAAGTGCTTGGCTCATGAGTCTAGCCTGCATTGCCATATGGGCATCACCCATCTCACCCTCGAGTTCACCTTTAGGCACAAGAGCAGCTACCTGTCATTCGAGGCAATTACAATACACAAATTTGACGATGTGCTGAAGAAAGATCATTAAGCATATAACACAACAGCTTTCCAACAGTTTTCTTTAGATTTTGCATCATACTCACACTGTCAACAACAACAACATCAACTGAACCACTTCGGATTAGGGTATCCACGAGACTAAGAGCTTGTTCACCACAGTCAGGTTGAGATAGAAGCAGATTCTCAGTGTTCACTCCAATAGCCTGAGCGAGGGCTGGGTCAAGAGCATGCTCAGCATCAACAAATACACAGCAACCTGGCAATAAAAAGACCAAAAAAAATTAATCCAACAAAACTTTCACCTCCAAACATATCGACTATTGTTCAATTTGAATAAGAATAAACTAAGTTCCATCCAGTTCTTTATCTTCCCTATAGAATGATAAAATTGTAATATACAGACTCTTAAGCAATATTGTGATGGGTACATTTAGCTCTGAGTGACTAACAGATTTTCAGGGGTGTTTCTTATTATAGGAAACAGATACTTTTATTAATATACGAACGGATAGTCAACCTATAAAACAGATTGCAAGAAGCTTTCCTACTGTGTGATAACTATGGAAAGGTTGTAATTACAAAGAGGGGAAAATCTTTTGCACCAGACCATGGTTGCACTAAGATTCATAGAGGAGTTCAATGGAGAGGGTCTGTCTTTAAAGATCTGTCTGTGTTCCTCTCCAGGCACCTAGAAAGGAAGGTTTGCAATAACAATTCTGAGTAAGGAGGATAAGTCATTTGGTCTGGAGATGCTCCATCCGAACTTGGAGAGAATGCTATTCCAAAAAAAGTTTGCAAACTTGCACGAGTTGAATAAGTAGATGTGCGACTCAGCTTCTTGAAAACAAAGGAAGAAACATTGTGGTTGTAAGGAGATCCATGGAGATCTCTTCAGAAAAATGTCCCGTGTGTTGACAACTTGATGACTCAATTCCCACATAAACAACTTGACCTTCTAGAGACGAGGCCCCTTCTAAAGAGATGCTGAAGTAATGAAACTTGAATTCATTTTTATTAGTATTTTCTCCACTGTCTGTGACAGAGACAACTCGGGGAGATTTGGACTTCGTTTAGGTTGAAGTTTCATACCTCCTAGATGACTGTAAAAAAGAATTTTGCAAGTGCATTCCCCTTTGTTTTTGTACAACTAGACTCTAGAGCCTTTCCTAGCGAAGTCTTTGCCTTAATGTCTTGGCCTCTTTTATTTCAGGCTGGAAGCCTGGTACTCCATAGTCCGTATTTCCCAATTGCATATCATTTTCTCTATGAAGATTTGGCTTTTCTTTTAATTGTATACAAGCTTTTTGGCTAAATACAAGCTTGTACTAGTAATAACGATACAATATACACACATGGAGATATATGTCATTAAAATAATCAAGCACAATCAGTTTTCATGTAAGGAGTACCTCCTTGCTTCTGGGATTCAGCAATAACGTGCAGAGCAAGAGTTGTCTTTCCAGATGCCTCTGGACCATAAATCTCAATTACGCGACCCTAGAAAGATCTAATGAAGTTAAGCCACAAACATAAAACACTTGAATGATGCCATTGATGTACCAGTACAAATTAAAAAAAAAAAACAAACAAGAAGAAACAATGAGAAATACAAGTTTTAAGGGAAAAAAATCATAGCAACTTTAAAACAAAAGATACAACGATTCAAAAATATGTGATCAATAAAATGTTTCAACCTCACAACAATGACATCCCAATGAAGTGTAAGATACCTTAGGAAAACCACCAATTCCAAGAGCTGCATCCAAAACAAACGAACCAGTGGAAACCACAGGGACATGAGTAGATGATGCAGAGCGGCCAAGCCACATGATAGACCCCTTTCCAAATGTGGAAGTAATTTGATCTAATGCTTGTTGCAAGGCCAACTCTTTTTTAGACAGATTTTCTCCACAAGAATCACTCCCATCTGATGACTTGGGCTTTCTCTTACCTTCATATTTATATAACATTGATATTGAGATATATTGTAATGAAAAAATATACTGCACATGCAAAAAAACTGAAATGAGAATAAATTTTATTTTGGTGCCAACATGTGCTCGTATCCACCTCAAGCCCACATGTGAACCAATATCTCAAAATAAATAAGTACACTTGGTACTAAATAGTCAACAATTATCAACAGTCTGTTCCACGACAAGTTCATCAGAGCTACAAAACTATTAAGCTATTTATTTTTTATATCTATAAATGTCCAGACGAGCTAATACTTTAACTATATTCAAGAGACAACCAACCCTACAATCGATCCTATTACGTTTAATTATCAAAAAAACTTGTATTGAACTCATGAACTCTTAATTATTCAAAGTTCTCTTAGACTATTAGTTCACAGTCATTTCACAAAATATAATGTAATGAAATCTAATATTCCGTACCTTTGGCTGAAAAACTACAAACTTGAGTGGATGATCCCAATAAGGTTCTCCTGAAACACTGCAAAGAAAGCAAGCAGAAACTTAACCCTCAGGTATGAATACAAACGACAAGGAAACCGTAGTTGTATTCGTTCCATGAGTAATAGTTCACTAAAGTAATCAAAAGCCACAACAAAAAGAATACGCCGAGAGTTCTATAAAGAAAAAGAAAAAGTTCAGCAGTGTAAATGAGTGAAACCTCGTGGTGAAAAAGAGAGCGCAAAGACGCATTTCGAATAAGCCTCGCCATTAAACCTCTAAGCAACAATAACGAAGAGGTAGCTTGGATAAACAGAAAGTGGAAAACAAGAAAATCTGCTACAAGCCTTACGCAGTAGTAGGTAGGAAACTGAAACAGCGCGAAGAAGAAGAAGAAGAAGCTTTGGCCATTTTAGAATATGCAGTGAGGTCTGCAAGTTTTTAGGTTTTCGAATTTTATTTTTTTCTCTACCATTACACTTGTGCCTTCGGAGTAGCGGGAAAATAACATTTTGGGCCTCATGGGCCCTTTACCGATAATGGGTCGGTCTGTTAACTAGGGCATAATTCAGACTGCCTGTGTATTATTCAAATTGATCAAATATGTTTTTGTTCAGACAATTTTTTTTTTATGGGCTTGAATATTTGTATGGGTGAACATTTATCTCAAAATAAATTCAAAACAATATTAGATATGACGAGTTTTGAGTTCAATGATTTTTCTTTTAAAGGTTACGTGAATTCGTGGTACATACATTGATGTGCTCTTTTGGTGGAACAACAAGATCTTCTACATAAAATTAATCTCATATAAGTGTCATTCTTGTAATTCAAAAAATTAATTTACCGTCTTTTAAAATTAAATATTTAAAAAAATAATTATCGTGTAAATCGTTATATTTAGGCCAAAATTAATATTAACCTAAATTTAAGATATTACAGGTTCAACTCTCATATTTAATATGGCTGACAAATAGAATCATATATAAGAAAATGTTAAAATCTTATTGCACATGTATTGTTATAACCGTAATTTAATGGCTCACAAGTAAATGCAAACTATTAAATAACAAATTTAATTTGAAGACATATAAATAAACCGATTGCTTTTACCTAAAAAAAAAAACAAAAACTGAATATTTAAATATGAACATAAATGGCAAATGATTTAAAACTTATCCAGCGTTGTTAACGTGCTTTCGTTGATTAAAATATTATTTTGTTTGTTTGGATTTTAAATTTTAAAAAGTTTATTTTTAGTTCAATAAAATTTTAAGTTGTTTTATTTGTCATCCAACCTAAAAAAAAAGAAAAAAAGAGTCAATACACTAAAAAAAGTTTAAAATTAATATAGGATAAAATTAAAATCAGTGATGCTTTTTTTTTTTTTATTATTGTTTTGAAGTAATCTACTTCAAAGTCATGGTCAAAAATTCGATCATATAAATTGATATTTGTGATATTTTTCTCCTATTTGTACTAAAAAAAAAAATATATATATATATATATATATAATTTATTCGAAAAATATTAAAATAAAACCTTTAAAAATTTAAAGGTCAAATTATAATAAATTTCAAAATCTATGACAAGTAATTGTAATAAAACAAAACTAATGTTCATAAACACAAACTTACCAAACTATTTAAATGTATAAATTAATTACAAAATGTGCAACTTAAAAAATAACAATTGTAGTTGAATAAATGTCACATAATTTATCATAATATTATCAAGAGGTGTCTAATATAGTTATAACAAATTTGTTAAAATGAGCATATCTCAGTACTAGTGATACATTAGTATCACCGAATGCGTCAGTAGCACAGTGATTTTGTTTGGTGTTGTTCCAGTTTAACAACAGCATCACGAGTTTGATCTATGAATTGCTCCCTACTTGTATTAAAAAATATTAATAATATTATTATAAAAAAAAAACTTAAATACTTGGAAATTATGCTGGAAGAGCAACTATGCAGAAAATCATGGGCCGAAGACTGAAGTCAAAGCCCAGCCCATTACCGTTGATTTAATTTGGAATTCCTAATATTTTATTTCCTAAATTCGGCGCCGCTCGGCGTTCCTTATAAATAAAACGAGCTTTAGGTTTCGTATAAATCTGCGACTGTATTCAAAGGTCGGCTTTATTCTCTCCTCTTTCCTCGCTCCACTGTATTCAATCTAGGGTTTTAGATTTCGAGCCCTCTTTTACCCACGATCCTCATTTCCTTCAGTATTATCGATGAGCAATCACAAGGATAACTTCAGCGTCTCGGATCTCAGTTCTGGTATTCTAATTCATCCTCTTTTCTTTAACGATTTACTTCTATTCCTCATAACTGATTCTAGACATTTTTCGTTTTTAATTTTGAAGCTCTCAATGAGGAAGATCGAGCAGGCCTTGTCAATGCTCTCAAGGTACTTCCTGCGTTTTCTTGTATTTTTCTGTTGGTTAAATTGTGTGGGTTGATGCTGGAATCCGGAATATATTCTTCCACGTTCTATTTTAGTGTTGTCTTACAGTAGCCTGTGAACTCTTCTTGAATGTTTGAATAGTATTTGTGTTTTCTTATCTATCGTGTTTGAATGGTGCTGTTTGTATTATTGTTTAGTATAAAGTAACCCTTGATTGGAATTTTATGGGGTTTGGGTTTGGCGATCTTTTATTTTGATTGGGGTTTCGACGCTTTGCAGAATAAGATTCAAAGCCTCGCTGGGCAGCACTCTGATGTCCTTGAGAACTTATCACCTGTTGTTCGAAAGCGCGTTGAGGTGCTAAGAGAGATTCAGGCAAGTATACTTTCTCTGATTCTTTGATATTCGTTGTAAGGACTTCTTGGTTTATTGATTCTGCTATTTTTTGTGATTTCTTGGAGTTATTTTGTAAGTCTTTCCGTTCATACAGACCCAACATGACGAATTGGAAGCTAAATTTTTTGAGGAAAGGTTGGCGCTCGAGGCAAAATATCAGAAATTGTATCAGCCACTGTACTCTCAGGTGTGAATATTTGTATACCCACTGTTG
This sequence comes from Cyclanthera cordifolia, assembly GCA_037832605.1. Classification (NCBI taxonomy): domain Eukaryota; kingdom Viridiplantae; phylum Streptophyta; class Magnoliopsida; order Cucurbitales; family Cucurbitaceae; genus Cyclanthera; species Cyclanthera cordifolia. The sequence goes on from JBBMEG010000020.1 coordinate 13,250,422, forward strand.
TGTCATGGCATATTTTGTTTACTTGTTGGTTAACTCCTTTTTATATGCAGAGATTTGATATTGTGAATGGTGTTGAAGCTGAAGGAGTTGCTAAAGATTCTATGGCTGGTCAAGAAGAGAACAAAGATGCCCCAGGTTAGACAGACGCTTCTATTCCACCCTTCGATCAACATCGGTCGTTTTTGTGTGATTTGAACTGACTCCTTTCATTGTTTTCTTGCCTTTACAGAGAAAGGAGTGCCTGATTTTTGGCTTAATGCAATGAAGAACAACGAAGTATTATCCGAGGAGGTTTGTTCTTTCTGTTCCTTATTGTTTTCCTCTGTTTGAAGAATTTTCGGACTAACAAGTTACATCAATATCTATTGTAATCCCTTGCTCACTTTATTTCAGATTACGGAGCGTGATGAAGGAGCTCTCAAATATTTGAAAGATATCAAGTGGAGTAGAATAGACAATCCCAAGGGGTTCAAGCTTGAGTTCTTTTTTGACACAAATCCTTTTTTTAAAAATTCTGTCTTGACTAAGACATATCACATGATTGACGAAGATGAGCCAATTCTTGAGAAAGCTATTGGGTAAATTTCTCTGCCTCTAGAATTTGTAATGCTAAATTATGACAAAGATTACGTTTAATATATATTGGAAGATGGCATATTATGAACCTGATCTTCCTTACTTGCGCCCTAAAATGATAATCTCTGTTGGCAGAACTGAGATTGAATGGCATTCTGGAAAATGCCTTACACAGAAGCTTTTGAAGAAGAAGCCCAAGAAGGGATCAAAGAATGCCAAGCCAATCACCAAGACTGAAAATTGTGAAAGTTTCTTCAACTTCTTTAGTCCACCTCAAGTTCCTGATGATGATGAAGATATTGATGAGGATACTGTATGCTTAATATTACTACGCAAGAATTATCAGTAATAAACCTCTACATTTCTTTTCTCTTATTTGTTTTACCTGTTTTCGTAGGCCGAGGAGCTTCAAAATCAGATGGAGCAGGATTATGACATTGGGTGAGCTATTTTATTGATTATCCGTTTAAGAATCCATTTATTAACTCGCAATGTACTATTTGTTATATATCTATATTTGTTGTAGTTATTTAGTCTCGAATTTGTTCAAGTGCATACGCTGGGTGTATTTTGTTACCTCTAAATACATTTTTTCGGTCTTCAGGTCAACAATTCGAGACAAGATTATCCCCCATGCTGTCTCATGGTTTACAGGAGAGGCCATTCAAGATGAGGACTTTGAAGACATCGACAACGATGATGAAGACGACGAAGACAATGATGACGAAGAAGACGAAGATGAGGACGATGATGACGATGATGAAGACGAGGAGGAAGATGAAGGAAAATCCAGAAAAAAGGTATGACACTTCCTTTTGGTTCGTTCTCGGCTTAATTATTCTGTTTTTGAAGCTGAAATTGTTTTTTAAAATGTTTCTCTTTATTGGATTTTGTTCATGTTGTGCGGTGCCTGCAGTTGTCTGCTGGAAACAAGGTACTCCCATTCCGCAGTCTAACAAACGTATTTCCCTGTTATAATTGTGTTTGTTTGTGGCTTTGTCTCACATGTTGGGTTTGTTTAATTGCTTGGTTTGTCCAGAAGGGTGGAAGAGGAGCAGCAGCTGGGGATGCTCAACAGGGTGAGAGGCCTCCAGAATGCCAGCAGCAGTAGGAATGAATTCGAATTGGTCGGTGAGACAATCTGTCGTATGAGAGTCCACTGTACAAGTAATTTTTGGTTGGAAACGAGTGAAATGGCCGAATTGGATTGCAGTTTCTATATGGTTTTTCTCTATTTTGTCTATGATTGTTGCTTCAATTTTTCTTCCATGTATTTTGGTACTGAAACGGAAAGATTTAGGAGAGTCCATTCCCTATTTTCATATATACTTTTTTTTCTATCCGTCTCTTTCTTGTGAGGAGGGATGGGTTTTTCTGTTCGATGGTATTCGTTTTTATGTGAAGTCATTTTTACTATATAATTTGCTCTGCAGAGATAATCTGAGTTTCGATTTTTCATTCTCGTTATTGTTGTGTTTTTAAAGGCAATTTGTTTTAATTAAGTTTCAAGCTTCCGATTTGAATTTTGTGAAGAATGAATAAAAAAACGAGAATAATCTTGAATAGAATGCTCTTTAATATATTTGATAAATACTTGCCTACACATGGCAAGCCATACCTATTACATAGGTGCCACACTAGATGTCACGATGATACATTGGTAGTATGACTTGTTCTCTACTCGGGCATAGTTTAGAAAGGTGTGTTGTCAAAGATATCTGTCGGGCCATTTGAAGGTCTAAGGTTTAGGTGTGCCTCAAGGATGTCACCGAGGTCGATGACTAGTTTAAGTGGGGGAGGATGTCATGGTCATACCTTGATGGTAGTATGACGTAACCTCACTCGTGCAAAGGAAAATAAAGGTGACACGGCAGCTCAAGCATCATCCAACACACCAATAGAGTGTATTAAAGAATTACAAGTTGGGTTGCGAACATGAGGACATGACTATGTTGTCAGCAGGGTCAATGTTAAGCTATTAGGGGTCAATTTTGGGCCTTAGGTGACTATCTCTAAAGTCATGTCTCCTTGATGAGTTTCGAGGCCAAACTCTGGAGTTAAGTTCATCTATATGAAATATGTAAGCTCGCCCAAATTTGGTGTTGATCGGACACTAGACAAACTCTCCATGGTGTCGTAGTTTCCTTGTCAAAATAACGCAAAAAATGACCCAAAATGCACTATATAAGGATGAATGGTGTCAAGCTCTTCACCACCCTAGATCCTGTGGCTTGTGTGTTTCCTTGACATGGGTTCTTGACTCGAATTAATTACAACACATTCATATGTATAAGTGGAGATATTTACGAATAAAAAAAAACGAATCTTCACTTCAGTCAAACATTCGTAACGAATGTGTAACACAAGTCAAAAGAAACTAACTTAAAATTACTTAAAATAAAAAACGTGTTAAAAATAAATTTAAAATCAAAATAATTATTCAGCTCTCCAAATTAAAATGACAAGATTATTATTTTGTAAGAGCAACACTCGACTCAAAACTAGTTATAATCAAAAGGTATGATATGGAATTCTCAACCAAACATGTTGTTGAATCGAGGAATATGAATGCAAATGATTATGAAAATAATAAGATTAAGTGAATAATATGAAAAACAATGGTTATGAGAGGTAAGGAAAGAACAAAAGGTTAAAAAGGCATAGGATCGAATTGAATCAAATCAATCAATTTAATTTTTTAGAACAATAATTATCATTGAATTTGATATATTATAAAACATAAATATATTGATTTTGTTTAAATTTTTGATGGAATAATCAACAAAAAAAAAACAAAACTTATTTGAACGTAGGACAACGTAAATATTTGTATTTAAATCTGTTGAAAAAACAAATTTAATTATGAAGAATGAAATAAAGACATAGTAAATATTATGATATTTATGGAAAAGGTTGATTTTGGTGAGTAAAAAAAAATCATTACGATCAAACTAAAAATTAAATTGAAAATGAGACAAAAGTATTGCAAAATAAACTAAAATCTTATTGAAATCAAAAATAAAAAACAAAAAGCGAATCAAAATCGAACCGAGAAAAAAAAAAAAAAAAACTAAAACAGTAAATTGTCTTTTATTGAACATCAATATGAACATAATTATTGAAAAATCAAGAATATTGGTTCAATTGTTTTTTGTTTATTATAGATGGAGATGAGAGACTCTAACCACATATAGAATGAATATTAATACATCACAAATGCTATTTCAGTTATACTCGCTTTTGTAATATTTGTTCAATTCTTGGTTTGGCACAAAACTGACATCGCTTCTAATGAAAAAATGATTATTTGTATTTAAAGTGAATAAAATGATTGCGATGGAACGATCACTTGTGTTTTTGGAGTGATGAAATTGTTATTAAAAAAATAATATCAATTGAAAATAGTTTGGAAATATTATAATTTTTTTTATAAGAATGATAAAAAATGGTTAGAATGAGGGATTTTAGAAAAATGTAACTGTGGGAGAATCATTCTCGTTGACCAAAACACCTATAGCTATTCCAATTTTTATTATGATTCTCATTCTCGTTCACATTCTCATTCTTATTCTCCCATTGCGTCACTTGCCACAAAAACCTTCTAATACTTTTATTTTTTGGGTAAATTATAAATTTAGTCATTGTGAGTGATAAAAGCTATAATTTAATTAACATGGTTTAAAATTTTAGACATTTGTTCATATGGTTTGAAGAAATATAAATCAATCTAGATTATTTGAAAATAAATATAGTATAATTTCTATGATTTGATAAAAGTTAAAAATAGTTGTGGTTATTCATAAATCATAAGCGAATAAAAATATGTAAATGTAACTTCTCATATATGTTCATTTTCTTCAATCAATTACTTATCTCACACTCTCATAATTAAAATACACAAAATAATTAACTTCTTCCTATCCCTATGTTATTCACTAACAACTATGAACAACATATGCTATTTTTTAAATTTTATAAACGGTATAAATTAAATTATAATTTTCAAATCATTTATCTAATGTATAGAAATTAAATTCTAAATTTTAAATTATCTTTCCGGAAATGATAGAATTCAAATTTATAATTATCTATATTTTTTTAATCCTTGTTTGTTTTTATTGAATTTCATATAAATGTCGGTAAATGTCGATATTGATGTTGTAATAATAAAAAAAGAGCCTCCTTTTGAGTGATCAAAGATAAAGAAAATTCCTGCCCTAGATCCCTAATTGCATTTCCTTCATTTTCGTTCCTTAATCGATGAACCTCTCATCCGTGTTCTCCGCGTGGACATGGCGCTGAATTTTGAATTCTTCACTCTCCACTCGCTCGATTCCCCTTCCAATTCTCCGTGTTCTTTCTCTCTTTCCATATTGAAGTTTTCGTATTCGTCTTCCATATTTTGAGCTATTTGTCTTCTTTTCTTGTGGGCGGATGGAACCTCGCGTCGGGAACAAGTTTCGTCTTGGCCGGAAGATCGGTAGCGGCTCGTTCGGAGAGATCTATCTTGGTTCGTGTTTTCTCTTCAGTTTCGCTGTGATTATGCTGCTGCTGTATTTGCGAGTAGATGTAATGGTTGAAATATTTGTGCAGGTACTAATATTCAGACAAATGAAGAGGTTGCAATTAAACTCGTAAGTGTTCCGATCTTAATTCATCACTAAGATTTTTACTCCCCGTAGTTTGTTTCCTTTTTCTCCCTCTGGATTCTCCGTGAACTGTTCCCTTATTAGCGAACTAGGATTTCAATCACACTGAAGTTTCTCTAGCCGTTCGTCTTGTATCGGAGACGCCAATTGGAGAGATTTTGGATGAGAAGAATGTTAATGTTTGAACTGATGTTGCTATCTTCTTAGAGTAGCAGCATACTGTGTGACACTTGGCTAAAGTAAAGTAAATAGCTGTAGTTTTCTGGTTAGTTTGAGTGGGTTATTGATGCTTTCTAGTTCAGCGACTTGGAGTTTGTGAGTTCGCAGAAGGTTAATGTTTGAACTGAGGTTGCTATCTTCTTAAAAAGCAGCGAGTTCTGTAACACTAGGCTAAAATAATGCAAATAGAAAAAATTTCTGGTTTAGTTGAGTAGCATGCGTAGTTATCTCTTATTCAGTACAGTTAATGCTTAATAATTTTTTCATTTTGCTGTAAATGCTTCTATCAGCTGAATGCTGTAGTCATCGTCTCTTTCTGAGGTGGTTCATGTTCTTTGAACATATTTATTTCACATTTCTTACATTCAGGAAAACGTCAAGACGAAGCATCCTCAGTTGCTCTACGAGTCTAAGTTATACAGAATTCTTCAGGGAGGAAGTAATGAAACATCCTGTATTCTTTATTATAGTTATTATCTTTGTGTTATTGTAACTTTACTCTTTAGCTATCTTAATTTCACTTTTCTTCTTTGGAATATGTTTAACACAGCTGGCATACCTAACGTACGATGGTTTGGAGTCGAAGGAGACTACAATGTTCTCGTTATGGATTTGCTTGGTCCCAGTCTTGAAGATCTATTTAACTTCTGCAGCAGAAAGCTTTCTTTGAAGACAGTTCTTATGCTTGCAGATCAAATGGTAGTTTTGGTTTATTGAACTGACAGCTGATGCTGATGTAAATTTTATCTGATCGGACTTCTATTCTAATTAAATTCTAATTGTGATCAGATTAACCGTGTTGAGTTTGTCCATTCTAAATCCTTTCTTCACCGGGATATCAAGCCAGACAATTTTCTGATGGGGCTGGGAAGACGTGCAAATCAGGTATTTCTTTTAGATTTACTGGATATATATTCGACTTTTCAAAATCTTAAAAGTATGAAGCAATTTTAGTTTTGCTAAGAAGTATAGAGATGGGGCATAATGTAGAAATTCCTTATTATTATAATATGCAGGTTTATGTCATCGACTTTGGTCTGGCTAAGAAGTACAGAGATAGTTCTACCCATCAACACATTCCCTACAGGTGATAAGAGTTCGTAGATGTTGCTTTTACCTTTTCTTCACGAATTCTTTTATTTTTCTTTTATTTCAACACTTTTGATAATTGTTCCTGGTTGATGTAGAGAAAACAAGAACTTGACTGGGACTGCAAGATATGCTAGCATGAACACTCATCTTGGGATAGGTACTTCTATTACCATTCTTTAAGATATTAATGTCTTCTCTGTTCTTGCAATTGTTTCATAATTTGAAGCTATCCATCAAGTTCTTCATCTTGTCATGATAATCAAGTTGCATTTTGAACTTTATTTGGCGCGGATTAATGTGGCATTGAAGGGTCTGTGAAGCTGTGGCCACCTAAATGGATGGACACTAATTGAAACTGAGATTGTGCAATGTATCATCTTCCTAAGAATTAGGATACAAAGACAGCTTCTTTAGAATTAATGTTTACCACTGGGTTTCACTCTTTTGAATTTCTTAGTTTCTTATCCCAAAAAAAAAAGAATTAATGGTTAGCACACTTTTTTTTTTACATTTTAATTTGGATAAAGTACCATTTTGGTCCTTGAACTATGACCTTTGTTGTATTTTGGTCTCTGAACTTTCAAATGTCCAGTTTTAATCCCTGAACATTAAGATTTGTTCCATTTTAGTTTATGAACTTTCAAAAGTCTGTCCAATTTCAATCCCTAAAATTTGAGGTATGTTCTGTTCAGTGTTTTGAAAGGCGCACCCAGGCGCACTCAGGCGCGCGCCTAGGCGCAAGGCGCATGTGTTGCGCCTCGCCTT
>JBBMEG010000020.1:13257822-13283856 GCA_037832605.1 Cyclanthera cordifolia
AGTACAAAATTTTTCCCGTATCAGTGATAAATACCAGTGAATAGGATAGAATGAATGGAAGAACTCCGTTCACTACCAGCCAAAAATAAAAAAGATTTATCGTATCGTTTGGGGGTCGGTCAAATGGAGGTCACGACCCTCAGGGAGTCGACCAAGCCAATGCCGACCCCCCAAAGGGTAGGCCAAGTAAGTCTGGATCCACTAATAACGACTAGGAGTTACTTTGAAGGTGGGCAAGTCGTGGAGATCATTAGTGACCGAGTCCAAAGGGGGGCAAGTCGTGGAGATCATTAGTGACCGAGTCCAAAACCAATTCTTGAGGGGATGACCGAAGGCGAACACCCCCTAAGGGGGGAAAGCCGTAGAGGTTACAGCTCCCTTAAGAGCCAACCGAGTCCAAGTGACGACTGGACCTGCTGATAACGGTCAGGAGTTTCGTCGAAGGTGAACACCTCCCTTAAGGGGGGCAAGCAGTGGAGGTCATTAGTGACAGAGTCCAAAACTGATCCTTGAGGAGACAGCAGAAGGCGAACACCCTCTAATGGGGGAAAGCTGTGGAGGTTAGGGCTCCTCTAAGAGCTGACCGAGTCCAAGTGACAATTGGATCTGCCAATAACGACCAAGAGTTAGATCAAAGGTGAACTCCCGCTAAAGGGGGCATGCCATGTAGGTCATGATGGACCGAGTCCAAAGCTGATCACTAAGGGGACGGTCGAAGGTGAACACCACCATAAAGGATAGAAATCCGTGGAGGTCAGGGCTCCCTTAAGAGCCCATCGAGTCCAAGTAACATCCTAGGTCGTTGCACCCTTAAGAGGTAACGTCACACCGAGAAGGCCCACACCCTTAAAAGGTCGGTCGTGTAGGTGAGGACCTGCAAGGGTTGGCCAAGTCCAAGTAACCCACAAGACAAGACCGTTAACCTCTCAAGTGTAACGATCAGGGGGTTACGCCGGTATTCTTTCCCGACTTAATGGCTGAAGTTATAAGCGGTTGACCATTAAGCCACCATTAAGTGAGTTGCAGTGGTTACAAGTCCGACTTGTATAAAAAATGTCCAACTAAATCCTCCATTTGAATCCAAGTTGGGTTAAGCTGAAACACGCTCATAATCCTTGTAAGCTAATCATAAGCTCTCAAGTTGTCGTTCTTAACTTTCCTAAAATACATTACTAACTAAGGCATCAGAGGCCCTGTGACTCACATCATACCGGTGTACCTAATTTTCGTTGTTTTGCATGTAAATTCGTTCTCGATAAATAAATCTCTACCGTTGATCCTTGTTGACCATTTTTTGGATCAACAGTTTATAATCCTCAAAATATTAACATATTTCTTTTTTTTTTTACTAGACACCATATATTTATGTTATTACATCACGTACTACGAGAAAGGATAATGGTTCCTTACTTGGCCGAAATTCCCAAATGAGCTTCTTAGCTCCAAAACCCACAAACCACGAAGATTGACACTTAAAAATAGCCATAATGAATAAACAAGTTAGAATTAGCACTTAAAACCATTAAAAACAGACTCGGGACGTGGAAATCATTCAATCAAGTATCAAACTTACTTAAGAGGCTCTCTTTTAAAAAACTTTTGATCTAAATGCAATTAATCAAGGTTAAAAACATTAATTCGTTAATTTAAGTTTTCACCCCATATGGTCTCACTAGTTAAAAATTTAATATGGAAGTTAGATGATGGCCAACAAAAATGGCAAAAGGGTCTACCACAATAAATACAATTACCATTTGTTTTATATAACAGTTTCATATTTTAAGTTTCAATAAAGGAGTTTCATTTTATCCAACAATAATCCAAGTTAGTTCTAATCTCAATAATAGCACAAAAACAAGGGTGTGCTGGAGGGTAGCAACAAATTGATAAAAAAGATTGGATAGCTGCATGATTGGATTGAAATGAGATAAATCCAATTAATCTATAAATACTTCTATTTAATTAATTTTATAACTCTTAATGAACCACTATAATAATAACTTTTTCTAAGAAGTACTCAATTTATTGGGTTGTTACATTAAATACAATATTCTCACACAAACATTCCATAGTTTTTGAAATATGAGTGCTTTTAAAGATCATGAAATTTCTCTCTCCAAATATTACACCAAATGGAGGAATAATCTTCATCTTAGATTTGATGGAATTGTTCTTTCAAATGAGTTATTGTCTATTATTCGAACGAGTTATTAATTACGACATTTTTCCAAACTCAAATTACTAATTACAGTGCAATTTTAGATCCCAACACCTTTTGTATCTTTTATCTAGCTGGTTAATATTACCGACCATATCGTGGATTCTCTGAAATCTCACGAAATTAAGGCCCAATTTCCATATTGTGGATTAGCGGGATAATTTGAGTATAATTTCTAATATTTATAATTATTTCTCTCTCGTATACTATATGCTTGAAGGGATTCTTAGTTTGTTCTTGAGGTTAATGACCTAGCAACTTGTTTTCGAGGTTGTCTTGACTTTGCAACTTATTTCCAAATTCAATTTGTTGATCTCATGTCCGCTTTATTGATGATAGTTAGATTGATCTTTGACCACTCCAAAAATACAATGTGTTATTTATGTTTGTCTTATGTTTTTGTGAATTTTATTTCAAGTTCAGATTTATAAACCTCTTCAACTTTTATATTTATAGACTATTCATAGCAATTGAGCTTGCACTATCGTGACTTTTAGACTTGGACTTTAATTTTGACTCCTTAGATTTGTGATTTAGATCTTTTATCTACACTTTGTCTTATAACTAACATTGGACAAGCATATGTGTATGTCACTGTAACTAACATAAGCTTTTGCTCTCTCATACACAGATAGTTACATTGCACAAGGAGTCGATGATGATATGATGATGACTCTAAACACTCGAGCATAAAAGGTCTTTTTATTTCTCCATAAACGATGTCAATATTCAAAGGAGTTATCTCTTCGCCTTCCCGTTTGTACATAATATGGCTCTTCAAAATGCTTGAGGTAATTATTCCATCTCATTCATTATTGATTTCTTTTATAAATTTTGGAGTATTAAGTGAAAATTGTCGAGTTGTACTGTGTATGTATATAGATGTACATAAAATGCTAATTTTTATTTAACTATTTGTTAATTTAGTTACACTAAATATTTTCTCATAATTTTGTTTTTAAATAAAAACAATTTAATATTAAGGATATTTTTTACTTAAATTTTGTTTAGTTCATAAATTTTAGCCATTTCCCTATTTTACCCAAAACATAATCACTGCCACCATTATTCATAAATGTAACAGAATTTATGGGCCGAACGGCGATGTAAGCCCAGCCCTCTCTAGCTGTTGAATTTTTTATTCTTATTATGCTCCCCTAAATTTCGGCGCTGCTGGCCGTCCCATATAAATTAAAACAAATGCAGCGAATGTTAGGTCTCGAACTAGTGTGCGACGGTATTTCGAAAGGTCGGCCACGTTTTGGCGGCCGGTGTCAATCCTTTTTCCTCTCATCCTTGAATTCAGTCTAGGGTTTTACATTTCGAACTTCGTCTTCCATTCCCTCGGTGTTACTTTGCCCACTATTCTAAATGAGCAACAACAAGTTCAACGTCAATGATCTCGGTTCTGGTATTATCATGTCTACTCTTTTCTTCATCGATTTAGTTCATCTTTCGTCGTATTATATCCATTTCTACTGTTGTTTACACCAATTGAATCGAGTGTTTTGATTTTTCCTTTTAAATTTATAAAGCTCTCAATGAGGTGGATCAAGCAGGCCTCGCCAACGATCTCAAGGTACTAGTCTCGTTTTTCGAATTCTGATTTGTTCTAACTGTAGTAGGGGATGAGATTCTAGAATCAAGAAATTAATTTTCCACCTTTTTCTTGTAATGTCGTCTATGAGTATTCTGTTAAGGTATCCAGAAGTTTTTTGAATATTATCTATGTTTATTCCTCTATCGCGCTTTAAATGTGTTTTGTGGGGTTTAGGTTTAGTGTTGGTTGATTTTATGTTTGGGTTTTCGATGGGTTGTAGAATAAGATTCAGAGCCTCGCTGGGCTGCACTCCGATATCCTTGAGAACCTATCGCCTGTTGTTCGCAAGCGTGTAGAGGTGCTGAGAGAGATTCAGGCAAGTATAATTTATCTGGCTCTTTCATGTCCATTATAAGGAATTCTTGGTTTATTGCTTTTGATCTTTTTTGTAATCACTCCTGCTCGACTCAACTTTCTAATTTTTCCTCCCGTTCAACAGAGCCAACATGATGAATTGGAGGCAAAATTTTTTGAGGAAAGGTTGGCGCTGGAAGCCAAATACCAGAAATTGTACCAGCCACTATACTCTCAGGTGTTAATATTGTCTACTTTATGTTGTATTATTACGTATTTTGTTTAGTTGTTAATTAAGGGTTTTATGACTCTGCAGCGGTACAATATTGTAAATGGTGTTGCTGAAGTTGAAGGAGCTGCGAAAGAATCTTCTGCTGGACAAGAAGAGGACAAAAATGCAGCAGGTAATTCAGTTCTTTACCATAGTTTGATCGATTGGGATTCTCCGTGTGATTTAAACTGCCTAGCCTACATTAAGTGTGGTTCTCCTTTGCAGAGAAAGGAGTGCCTGATTTTTGGCTCAATGCAATGAAGAATAATGAAGTATTAGCTGAGGAGGTTTGTGTTTTCTGTTCTTTAAGTAATTAGTTACCCAACTATCCAACTATCCGTCTGAATGTCTCTACTCATTTATTCTAGATTACTGAGCGTGACGAAGGAGCTCTCAAATATTTGCAAGATATCAAGTGGTGTAGAATAGAAAACCCCAGGGGATTCAAGCTTGAATTTTTCTTTGATACCAATCCCTTTTTTAAAAATTCTGTCTTGACAAAGACATACCAAATGATTGATGAAGATGAGCCAATTCTTGAGAAAGCAATTGGGTAATCTTTTTTTTCTCATCCGTAGTTGAAATGTTTATTTTGGGACTGCCTGCTTTTACTTTATTGTGAAATATGACATGTTATGAATGTCATCTTACATTTGATTTGTATATGGTAATAATTTCTGTTGGCAGAACGGAGATTGAATGGTATCCAGGAAAATGTCTGACTCAGAAGATACTGAAGAAGAAGCCTAAGAAGGGATCAAAGAATGCCACACCAATCACAAAGACTGAAAAATGTGAAAGTTTCTTTAACTTTTTCAGTCCACCTCAATTGCCAGACGACGATGAAGATATTGATGAGGATACTGTATGTCTAAAATCACTTGAGGAAAAATAAATAATACCATTTTATATTTTTCTGCTCTTATTTTTATTATCTCTCTTGTCAGGCTGAGGAGCTTCAAAATCAAATGGAGCAAGATTATGATATCGGGTGAGTTATTATTGACTTGCTTACCCTGTTGGCTATTCACATGTTCATTATCTAGGTGATATTTATTGACCCATGTATATTTTGTATGATCAAGTTGTCTCAACAAATCAATAGTTCTATCGACGCCATACACTCAAATTGTTATTGTTGAATTTAAAAACTAATTAAGAGTCAGAAAAGAAAATTTTATATGTAACCAAAATTACTGAGATGGTTGTTTACATTATTGGAAGTTAAGATAATGAGTGAGCTGTAGCTTGTTCAATTGACATAAGTGTTTGTGCAGTGTGCTCATATCCAAGAGGTCACGTATTTGAATCCACTTATCCCAATTGAACTAAATAAATTGGACTTCATTGATGACATGTTTTGATATTTCTTCTGAATTCATTTTTGTCCTTAGGTCAACCATTCGAGACAAAATTATCTCGCATGCTGTCTCATGGTTTACAGGGGAGGCTATTGAAGATGAGGAGTTTGAAAACATTGACAATGATGATGATGACGATGAAGACGATGAAGACAACGATGATGAAGATGATGAGGATGAGGACGAGGACGAAGACGAGGATGAAGATGAAGGTAAATCGAGGAAAAAGGTATGTTAATATTTTTTTGTTATTATTTGTGTTCATTTCTTTCGAAGTTGGAATTGAGAAGCTTGAATAAAGTGTTGTGGTGGGTGGCACATCATATCCAGTTGAGCGGATTTCTTTGCTTGAACAAAGTTGTGTTTGTATCTGCTCTTTATCTCACATAATGTTGGTTGTTTGTAATCTCCAGAAGGGTGGAAGAGCCGCAGCAGCAGCTGGGGATGGTCAGCAGGGAGAGAGGCCTCCAGAATGCAAGCAGCAGTAGGAATGAATTTGATTTGGTTGAAAACGATGTTGAGTCGGTGAGACTGTCGTGTCTTTTGAGAGTCTTCGGGTGGGGAATGGGGGTTACAGTTTTTATATGTTTTCTCTATGCTCTATGATTATTACTTCAATATTTCTTCCATGTATTCTGCTATTAAAAGGGGATTTAGGAGGGTTCATTCCCTTTAATTTTTTTTTCCAATCTCTTGCTGGCTTGTGAAGAGGATGGGTTTTTGGTCAGGTGCTGCCTCGTCTGTTGGGAAGTTGGGATTTTGTTTTTATGTGAAGTCATTTGTTGAACATGTTTACGAAAAGATTTTTTTTTGTTATATATATATTTGGAAATATTTTTATCCTTATTATTATTATTATTTTAATTTTAAACTACTGTTTGAAATATTCTACCTACTTAATTTCAACATAAATATTTTATCTTCTATTTTTACTTGTGAATTATTTTGTCAATATTAATTGTTTATGACAATATTGAATTGTTCGTTTCTAAATTGTTTAATTAATTTAATGGTGAGAATATATTTTTACATTTTGTTCAACTCAATTTACTTTTTAAACTCTGATATTTTTTGAAATAAAACTTCAAAATTTTGTTTTTGTTTTTTTAAGTTCAAGGTAAGTCCTATTTCATATAATTTTTTTGATTTTGATATTTACATTTTATTTATATTTAAAAAATCTAAAAATTTTTGTTTTGATTTAAGATTCACCTACTTAAAAGAAGAAGTAACATATTGTTTAAAATAAAACTCTATTTAAAGACTTGATAGTGTTCATGGTCACGTTAGCTCTGACTCAGCCACCTTGGACAATTTTATGTGAAGGGAATCTTATACGGGATCTATAAAACATGTCAATGAAACAATAGCATGAATAGTTGTGACTCCAAATAAAACTAAGTCTCTTGGTAACCAATGTTAGCGCGAGAGTATCTCGACGAGCTGAAGCAATCTAGTTGTCGCCAGACCTCTAATACTCGTGCGGTAGGGTATTACAAGCACCTTCCGGGATATTGCTCACCCTCACGCCTAAACACAGCCTTGGGAAAAGTTAAGTGAACTATGGTTAGGTAAAACTAACCTATCCTGACACTATCGCGAAGAGGAATATCGTCCTCTAGCTCGACACCTGACAATTCCCCTATCCAAGACTACAACTAAGACATGTCTGTCCTCAACTGCAGCTCAGGATCTAAAACGTTACTTTTCCTCTTAGGGCTTAGGTTCCCTTTGGAACACCTCAATTAATCACATGCTCAGTTCTTTTTTGGAACTAAATTCTTAAACATACAGAACATAGAGACAAATTCTCAAGCTATCACATGTTAACATACTTCTCGAAATTCAAAGGCCAAAATCACAACTCAACATGCTTTTGGAGTAACACTTACACAAAACATACATTCAATACAATTAATTCACGACATGTTCAATTCACACAAAAATGGACCTGTTTTGGAAAACAGTCATTTACCTTGGCCCGGAACAGCACGAAACAGTCTTGGTATTTCGAAGCTCGGGTCCCGTAATGAACTTCACTTAACAGTGCCTACACAGGTCAAGCGGGTGAGAATTTGAACTTGAAACCTTGAAAAATGGACTCGGGGCACGGGTTTTACGTTGGCAGCTTTGAGAGGCGTCTGATTGGCTGGCGAAACGGCGAACGTGACTGGCTGACACGACGACGGCTTATGATTAGTTCGGCAGGCGGCGACACGGGACTCCATGTGATCTGATTGGTCGCTGATACCTAAGCCTACACAAATAAAATTATAATCATTAAAAGCTTTTTTAATATATCTTAGGAGATTATCGAACTTCAGATCCAAGATTCTCAACATCACTTGGTTTCTAAAGTTCCATAAGCTCCATATAATAATAATGCACCTAAATTGATCTGCTTTAGGCATACACTCACATAAGCCATTTCAGAAATCTTATCACTATTATCGACTTTCCTGAAAAAAAGATAAAAAATATGAGAACCATTGAAAAATATGTCTCTAAATTCGAATCGACAATTGAAAATTTTTCAAAAGACGTAAGAAACACTCTTTTCCATTTTTGCGCATTGGACAACAAACGTTTAGATCTATCTTTCTTTTATAAACATTAAATTTAGTATAAATAGCATTAGCGAGAACACTCCATACTCACAACTTATTTTAAGGGAAACATCAACCTTCCAGGAAAATTTTCAAATTTTTTCTTTAATTATATTGTCAGAAGAAGATTTCCCGTTCATATTCTCCAAGTTCATCCCATATGATAAGCCCTCCTCACTGAGAACCCGCCTTTCAAATCTTCATTTCAAATCATCACATCTATCAAATCTAGAGCACTAAAAAAGGCTTTCAAAATAAGCTCAATGTCTCTTTTACAAAATATTTTCCCAATAAGTCTTGATCCCAAGCCCTATTTTTAATAATCTCAGCCATATATCTATTTTTCCACTTGTCCCGAGCTCCATGACCAAATGTGTTTCCTCTTCTATTCAACCACGGGTCAGAACTAATAATGATCCTTCTACCATTGCCAACATTCCATCTATATTCCTGATTGAAAAGATTCCTCCCCCAAAATACTCCACAAAGCCAAAGATGGAATTGAGCCAATGTTAGCTTAAAGGAAATCGTCACTAAGGAAATACTTTCCCATTAGCAGCTTACTCAATAAGTACTCCAAATCTCTTAATATTCTTCAACTAATCTTAGAACGCAAAGCTTAGTTAAATGTATGCAATCTCTTGAAATCAAGACCACTTTCTCCTTTTTTTTTTGCACAGGTTCGACCAGCTTTTCCAGTGAGTTTTACCCCGATCACCCTCTTCCCTCCCACCAAAACTTAGCATACAACTTCTCGAAATCATCATTGAAAGCTTTAGGCAACCTAAAAGAACTCATTAGATAGATAATCTTCTAAATAATGATTTTTATTTTACTAACAAAAAAACAACATTTTTCATAAATATCACTATATATAATGTTTTTAATTCATATTTCACGTTTAAATTTGTTTTCCAATCAAGTCTAAATATCAAAATATGTGTGTGTATATATACACATATATATTCTTAAAAACTACCTGTGCACTCATTACTTTTAATTTAATTAATCCAAATAAATCTGGTTTCCAACAAGTAAATCTAAATATTCTTAAAATATGTATCAAACCCGTTTTATTTCATCTTCAACTAAATGAGCAAAAAGTGAAAGTCAGTGAACGTTTGTGGCCGATCGTTGAGTTGAAGGAAGTTTCAACTAAGAGCTTGCTGAGCATGGATCTCACTCTTTGTTCTTTGTCTCAATGTAAGTATCTGTACTCAGCTTCTACCTCATGCCGTCTTCTGTTGTGTTATATATCCTATATGATTTTGCATAGTCGTGAACATTCTTCTTGCTCTCTGTGTTGATTAATGTTTTCTTCACTCAATTCAGTTTGCTTATCTGATTTCAGACATTATCTCCTAAATTTATAATCGGTAGTCCTCTTCTCATTCCACCCATGAACACTTCGGTTTTTGGTCTTGATTTGATTACACGAGTTTTGCCTGGGTGTTTAAAACACAAGTCAATATTTGCAGAAGAAAATTGAGCTGATTTTGTTCTTTTTTCTTTGTCGTCCAGGCTTCGCGACAGGCATATTGGAATCACCGTCTCAAATTTTCAGTTTTCTTCCTTGAAGTTCAAGAAATTTGAATTGTTTGCATTAATCAAAGCGGCTGTAACCTAAAACATCCTGTTGGTTTCTTTTCCCCATAGGAATCTGTGTATTCATGGAGGACCCTCGTATTGAAGCCCCCAAGTTACTCCAATCTAAATTATTGTTCCCATCTCACCGTCAATCACATTTAAGGAGCCACACTTATCGGACTCTCAATCGAATCCTATCGTCCTTCTGTGACGATATTGATGTCTCTTTGGCGACGGAATTTGATCCGCAACTACTGAGATCTGGTATATTCATCGATAATTCGTTTTTTTATTCTGTAAATTGTGTACATACATGCAATGTACATGAGGTTTAAACCCCATGGAAAATGAATCAGCATCATAACATGGAAGTTACCAGAAATAATCGTTCTAATGATACTTGGTTTCCGAGTGGTTAGGTTATATAGTGCTTGCTTGGAGATATCTTCAGAGTCTTAAGTTCACGCCTTAGTTCAATACTCAATAAAATACATTCTTGTTGTCTTTCTATTGGATGAAGGCCCAACACTGTTATTTATTTATATAAAAAAATGAGTAAATACGAGGGCAACTATTTGATACCGTAGTTTTCAATCTCAAAACCAATTGGTGAGGGTGGGGGTAGCCCATATATTTTATAAAGACGTTGAGAACTTTTCACCTTTCCAATGTGGAAGAAGGTGAGATCTCCAACATGCCCTTTCAAAATGGTACCATGTCACATTGAAAATACCATATTGCAGTAGATTCGAATTTTTGCATCCAATTACCTTATTAGGTTTACCCGCTTGTGTCGGATTTGAATTTATGGATCAAATACCTGTGTGTGTCGGATACGAATTACCGGCTTAGGTTTATCCGCTTGGATCATATCTAAATTTGTGGATCAAATACCAACTTAGATTTTTTTGGATTAGTGGCCGATACCATATGAGATAATTTGAGGTTCCATCTCAAAATCTAACGGTAGTGGGGAGAGTAACTCCTATATCTTAAAAATGTGTTGAGAACTCCTCAATTTTAACCTTTCCAATGTGGGACAAGGTGAGGATCTCCAACAATTTACAAGGTTTTAGCTTTGTAGAATCAATTTTTCCACCTGGCCTTTAAGTATGAAATTATTGGAAAATAGCTTTTGAAATTTATATAGGAATACATGTCAAAGATGCAACGACTCATTTACTTGAATACTAACCGCATGTATAAGCTAGAAATGTTGATTGCAATTTAAAGGTTCTCCTTACTCTTATATTTAAGCTTGTATTCCCGTTCCCTCTTTACAAATTTTTCTGTGACTTTCTTAATTATGTCTGTTGAGCAGTTTGTAGCAGCCACTTGAAACAAGCAACTGTAGAATTATCAGGCCAGCAGGTCGGTGAAGATTTTGTAAGACCTGAAATTGGAGAATCGGCTATGAAAAAGGTGATAACGGTTGAAGATGGGTTAGGGATGAATAGTCTTGAAGATGTGCATTTTCATAGCTCTGAAGGAAAGATGGATGTAATAGAAGATTCGGTGATAAAGGGAAGAAGTGACAATGCTAGTGACGACAGAGAACTTATGGAGGCTAGTTTCCAAGATAACCATTGTGTTCATGAGGAAATTCTTAAAGGCAAGTTAGATGCAGAAGGTATGGTGGTAGGAAACAAGGTGCTTGTTCACGACAGCAGTAGTAACAAGATGGGGACTTCAGATCAGACCAATCATGGAACTGATCAAATGTCACCTAAAAAATTCCAGGAAGAAGTTGTTGAAGATCAAAAAGTGATGGTTGAAGAAGATAGTGTGAGCATGGTCCAGAAACTTTCGCTAGATGATGACAAGATTGGGAAAGCTTCTAAATGTAAGGAGGACGATCAAGAAAATATAGCTCCAATTGAAAATCAACCTAATGAATCAAAACCTCATGAGGGCTTAGTTTTCGAGCCTGATTCAGCGATAGAGAGATCTCATGTTTCTAGTTTTGAGGTCAAGGAGGTGGAAGTCGAAGATGGTGAACAATGTAGTGAAAAGGTTTCCGAGGTAGATCTCTCATATCTGGATAAAAAGATGCCTTGCACGGCTTATGAACCGAGCAAGAATAGCTTAGATAAAGCTATTTCAATGGAGGTTGACGCCTCCGGAGTAGAGAACATAGTGCTGTCTAATAACGTACAAATGGATAAACGTTCAAATGAAAATGAAGACGTTGAGGAGGGTGAAATTTGTGGTGAAACTCGCGAAATTTCAGAAGATGCTTCTGTATTGGATGAAAAGGGTGTTGATATTCAAATTTATGAGGGGACAGTGAATAGAAATGAGCTTTCTTTAATTCAAGCTAATAAAGAATCAAAGAAGTCCGATTCCTTAGTTTTGGACATAGTAAAGAATGCAACTCATGAGAACAGAGAAATATCCAAACAAAATAAGATCTGCTGGAACGCTGATAAACATGGCAGTATGACTTCAGTTAAAATGATGACAAGTACAATAGAAGATCGAAATGATTTTATGTTAGAGGAAGGAGTATATACAGTAAAGGTTAGTGGACCCAAAAAAGACCTAGATTCTTTTACAACACAAGCTAGTAATCAAGTTCTTCATAGCCAAGTTCTAAGTGAACTTTCGATTAGACAAAGAATTTGCAACTACAGAAAATGTAATGTTATATGACTATTATGAGTTAACTTTTTTGCATCGGTTTCTATATTTATAGCTTTCTGATAGACTCATAGTATCAAGTTCACAGTGTTCCAATAAATTAATTACCGATGACATTATATATCATCTTATCGCATGACATATTGTCAACAATTCAAAAGGAATGTATTTCCATAACTATTCTGGTTTGAACATTGGAACATGTATGTAATTGTAGATTGTACGCACAAATTTATGTCTTTCCTTCTTGCAGTCTCTCAACTAACTGTGATGGTAAATGTTCCTTTTGTTATACTTCATAACTGCTGAGAAATTGACTATACTTTTCCTTTTCCAGTATAATTGTTTTCTTCTTATCCCTTCCCCTTCCATTATCTCTATGAGATGAGATTCTCATTTTCAATATAGTTATGTTAGCGCATAACTTTCCATTACAAGATTTAGTCGATCTCTACCAGCAAGAATGGTGTGGTGTGGATTTAGATAACTAATTGTTATGTGTAGTAATAAAAATTTCTTTTCAATTTTTGTTCTGAAAAATTTCCATGGACAGGAAACTGGGACTAACAATAAGAAAAAACGTGGTCCATTATCGGAAGGGAGAAAAGAAAAGAAAAAGGTATTTCTTATTTCATGTCTGTTGTCAAGTTTCTTAAGTTATCTTATCTATGCTTATGTTTCATTTTCATCTAACTCCAGTATAATTGGATATTTTTTTTATTCCTTTTTTTTTTGGAGTACTTTTTTAATACCTTTTCTAACTCACCATGACAATTACATTCTCTAGATTCAGAAAAGAAAGAAGCGGGCAGAGAAGAACAGGCAACCTGGCGTCAAAAGGTTGAAACTACATCCAGTAACAGTACCTAAACCTATAGTATACTGTCGCCATTATATGAAGGGGAGGTGTCAAGAGGTTGTATAATTAATCCTATAATTTTTGTATTCAGTTTTATTTGTTAGCTCCATAACTTAATTATTTTGTAAGTCGTACAATCGTACTTAAATTACCATTTGCTTTTATTTGCAGGGTGACAAGTGTAAATTTTCCCATGATACAATTCCTTTGACAAAATCCACGGTATGTTTGTTCTGGTTCAACAAATGTTTGTTGCTTTTGTTCATTCTAATAAATTCTGTCGTAAAGTAGGCTTGCCTAATCTTTGAATGGTTTGGTTTTACCAGTACTTTGGCTGTCAGCTGGCTTGTTTATGTTTATTACTTTATCTATTTTCAATTATAAAAAAAATTAGGCTTCAGTTATTTTTGGTCAATCACTCTCTCTCTCTCTCTCTCCCCTCTCCCTCTATACTTGCAGACATTTGCTGAGACTCTTCTGTGTAAATTAATCATGTTTTATTTGCAGCCGTGTGGTCATTTTGCACGCCATTCGTGTATGAAAGGTGATGACTGCCCATTCGATCATCAGTTGTTCAAGTATCCTTGTAGCAATTTTGTTTCCAAAGGTTCATGCCCTAGAGGTGATACTTGTATGTTTTCACACAAGGTACACCTTTTTCATTCCGAGTTCCTATTCCCTTTGATTTTCAGTTTTATTAGTCTAGGTGCATTATTTCCTATCAATACTTCATTAATTTGTGCAGATTTTGCCAAAAGAACAGTCTACAACCCCAAGTCCAAAAATGGATTCGAAACCACCAGTAATATTAGATGGTTTAGACTCTCAAAAGAAATTGAATATCAGTAGTGGTATTAAGCAAAAACTTCTTACTGTTCCAAACTATGCTGGAGCTTCTTGGAATAAAACTCCACAGGGAGTATCTTTGCCGAAAAACACAACGGTATCACCGCCTAGTGGAATCAGTTTTCTCTCTTTTGGGAAGTCACTGGACCATTTTTGTCAGGTGAAGAATGATGAGGTAGAGTGTAGGAATTCGTCAGCCGGGAAAGGGTTGTGTTTGGTTGACAATTCAAACGAAAAGTCAAGGAAGGTTCAGCCAGAAACAGCACCAAAGGGAATAGATTTTCTGCCGTTTGGTAGAAGTTCACTTAAGTCGAACAGTGAGAAAGTAGCCACACCGTCCAGCTACAATGATTCCACTATTCCATCCAGTTATCAAACCCAAGCTGGTTCAACAATTGGCCATGGTTCCAATGAGCTGCTAAATAAAGTACAAATGACAGCACCAAAACCAATGAACGTCTCGTCTCTGATTGGAAATTACACTTCTAACAAATTGCTTAGCATGTCATCCAACTCCAAAGTGGGTTCTAATTATGTATCTTCTCAGATTAAGGGAAGTATGCATGATAATAAGTCTGATGGCTTAAGTGCAATATTCTCAAGGCTTCCAGGTACTTTGTTTACTGCCGGTCAATCTTCTGGTAGCTTAGCTTCTAGCATAAATAAAGGAACGCCAAACTCGGCTCAGAAGGCTCTACTGTCAACACTGGCATTTGCTGCAAAATTTGAGTCGATGAATAAAGGTAAATCTAGCGCTTCTGCTGCTAGTAATGAAAGTAATAAGGAAGATAAGAATGAGAATATTAGTGGAAGTTTGAAGAATGATCAAGCCAAAGCTTCAAAACTTTTGGATTTCTTGTTAGGCATTGGATCTAAATCAAATTTGAAATAAGACTGGCAGTAGATTGCTGGGATCAATCAGCTGAATCCGAATTGGCGAGTTGCATCTCATTGGTTTGATGAAATTTTATCATATAAAGAGAATTTGTTACGTTTGGTTCGCTTTCTTTTTTGGTTTCACCTTCATGGTTACACGATCCGATTAATACCTGAATCAGGTATGAACTTTTGTGCAATGAGGAAGACATAAACTGTCCATTCAACCATTCAAACGTTTAAGGCCTGAAATATGTTTGTTTGTGTATTCAGATGTAAATACATACTGGTGAGCAGATGATTACCTTGCATTGTGTTTTTCCAGGGAAAAGTTCCATTCAAGTGAAGGTACTAAAGCCTCATGGTTGATGAGTTAGAACTCGATCCTTACTTTTATTTTTCTGTTCATAAATCTTCTTGCGTTCTCCAGGCAGTCGAACAATGCCATTGGGGAAAAGAAGGGAATTGCAATCTAATCTAACGACAACCGTCGATCCTTCAATCCAGATTCCAACCTGATGAACTTGGTTTGCCTTTTTCTCCTACTTTTTTTTGTTAGAAAACTGAACTGCTCATTCAACTAACGGAACCGACAAAATCTTACAAAGATTTGTTTTGAATGTCAGGTTTGTAGTGAGAGTGCATCTGAACGAGTAATTTTACTTCAAATGGTTTAGTTTTTATTTTCAATAAATTTTAAAACGATTTAAGTTTGTAGTTAATTTTTATAAAGTTTGGTAAGATAATTGTGGCAAGAACTTATATTTAAGGAAAAAAAAAAAAAAAATCACGTGAATAGGTTTTCTAAATTTAGTGGGATAACTAAGTCCTCGTTTGAGAACTGTTTGAGTTTTTGTTTTTTGTTTCTAAATAGATAAACATGCACGTAGATTTAGATAAATGAATACGCAGATTTAGATAAACGACTGGTTAAAATAAACGGTGGGGCAAACATCGATTGAATTATGATATCCCAATCGACCTTTTAAACACACCCAAAGGAAAATGGAACGTATTTTATTTTAATGATAATCAATAAAATAAAAGTAAGAAATAATATCATCAAGTGACTATAGTTTAGTGATAAGAATTCCACGTTGTGTTCGTGGATACCTGGGCTCGAATCTTAGCAACCACAAATATTTATATCATTTTTTTTTTGGAAAATTGCACAAACCACCTCTAAAGTAAAGTATGATGCGTGTAACAATTAAGTCTTTATCTTTTCTTTCTCTGTGTAGAGCATAGTGGTATCTTGGGTATAGTCCCTTGGTTTATCATGATCATTTGATTCAATGTATTTAAAGCTCATTTGATTGTAAGGTGAGCACAGAGAACGAGGAATTAAATTAAATAGTATGATATATGATTCAAAGCAAAACAAAAAGGGGAAGAAATGATGTGCTTAGAGTGAGTAGAAATAGAAGTTGGGCTCAAAAGGGTTGCAATGTTCAGAGAAATGGAACCTGTTGCCATGGAAGCAGCAAGAGAATGATTAAAGACAAAGGAGTGATTTGCTAATTTTTCTCTATAGTTGGAGTTGGAGGCTTTTAGAGTGAGAAAAGAAGAGTAAAATCTTGAAGGATAATTTATCTGAAAATCTATCAAATTTAATCGAAAGGAGTTAATTGCAAACTTGTCAATTTTTAGGGGATATGATCGATCAAATTGATAGTTTATGACTTAATTGTTATGAATATCATACTTTAGTAATGATTTGTATTTTTTTTTTTTTTTTTGCGTCATGACAGACAAAGTCATTGATTTAGTTTTCATTTGGTTTGATTTGGATTTGGTTTGGTTTTCACATTAATATTTATAATACTTTTGTTTCGCATTTAAAAATTAAATATCAATATATTTTTAATTTTCTTTTAGTATTTATATATTTCCTTTGATTTTATGTTGGTTATTTCATCAAGAATCGAAGTATTGTTCTAAAAAATTGAAGCAATACATTATATCAGTTTTGTTCGATTGATGAATTTAGCATTGTAGTACCCATAAGTAGGAGGTTATAATTTCAAGTCTCAAAATAATATAGCAAACAGAAATTTTAGTTTAATAATTTATTATGTTCTTCCCAACATGAATTAATTTGAAAATGATAATAGGTGAAAGTAATTAAGAAGATAAAACATGAGTTGATGTTAGCAAACATGTAGTTATAATAAAAGATAAACATGGTGGTGAGTGCGGAATAGTAATAATTAAGCATTGTAGTTGAAGAGCTTCCTTGTAGGCATTACCAACCAGCCCTTGGCCATGTGCAAACCTTGCATCTTCCTCGGTGAACAAATGAGTCCCATTCAACATCCTACAACAACAACAAACACACTCTCCCTTTACACACCATCATCCAAAAATCACTCACTCAACAAAATGCGTGTACTTACGATGTACAAATAGTTTTGTTTATGACCGTCAACGATACGATGAATGCACCATCCAAGTAGCGTAGCTTGCCCCGGACTCTCTCACGTATTCTGCCGTTGAGGTCCTCTGTGTCCAGTTTAATAGGATGATCACAAGCCTATTGTTACAAACATTTATAATGTTTCATCATCTCCTATTCTTTTTTCCTACAGGCGATGACAAACACAAGAATTTCTTTATATACTCTCTCTTACCAAAACCCATCCAAAACAGTCTGCGTAGGAAGGAACATGAGCTGCCTATGCAATCACATCTGTGCAGATAAAACAAAATGAACCTGCCAAACAAAGCTCTCGTTGGGGTTTCAATTCCCAACCATCAAACCGCTGCCCACCCAACATTTTGTTGAATTCTAAGTTGAATAAGGCTAAACGACTAATAAACCCAAAAACTTAATTAAGCCAATGAGTTGGAGTAAATTTAGTCATGTCAACTAATACTGCTCATCACTTACAAACTTGAAAATTTAAGAAATGCCCAAGTGCAATTAAATTGTAATTGAGAAAAAAATGACTAGTCAAAAACATGAACTTAAGATCTTCAGCTACTGGTATCATGTTGAATCATGTTAAACCACCAATCAATAAAAAAGCTCAAGCTGATGAGTTTGATTTAGTTCAACCATATTAACTAACACCAAATGAAGCTCTCATTCTGGGTTCAAATCCCCACTCATCAAACATGTTGTTAAACTCTAATATCATTTGTTGTATTATGTTAAACAAATCTATCTTAAAGATTAAACTCATCTTATGAGATAAATTTAGTCATATAAGCTAATATTTTTTCTTCACTTGTGAGCTTGAAAATTTAAGAAACTAATGCTATGGACTTGAACTCAAGATCTCTTACTCTTCTTATATAATAGTGAGTCATGTTAAGCCATTAATTAACCCAAAAATTTAATAAAATGAATTAAAGTAAATTTAATGATATCAAATAGTAAAAAACATCAAAACTTTAAGAAAAATAATGTACGCATAATGTTAAACAGTGTGGGAAAGAATACCAGCAGGGCCAGCCTAAATGAAGTGTGTGTTAGCAAGAGTAATTAATTATAATTAAGCAGGGTTAATAAGAGAAAAGCCTTGAGTATGTATTAATAATAATAATGTACCTGAGTAATAAAGATACCACTATCATTGAGCTGCTTAATCACTTCCTCATAAAAGGATGTAGTGTAGAAATGATTACACGGTCCTCCTTCCTATGGATTGGATAAATCGCCAATAATTACGTTGGACTTCTCTCGCTGTTCTACCAATCCAGTGTTGTGATTGTTTAATCGAATAGAGCAGGACTGCAGCTAAAATAGATTGAGAATACAATAACAATAATAAAGAGGAAGAAAAGAAAGAAAGACACAGTGATTTAACGTGGAAAACCCATAAACAATTTAGGGTTATAACCACGGGCAAGGATAGAAGAACTTCACTATAAAAATAGGAGTTACAAACTTTCTCTCTTAAAAAGTAGCACCAAACTCTCTTATAAGGAGAAATTCTCTCTATTTTTATCTCACACCCTCACTCACTTAGATGTGGGATGTTTTGGGAGATTTTGGGATGGTTTGCCAACAATGGGCATCACCTATTTATAGCACTTCCAAACTTGTGCTCCAAGTTTAATCCTATGGCCATAAATTAGTCACATCTTGCCTTGGTAATCAAGACAATCATGTGGTCACAATTTTGCCACAATTTCACTGTGGACAAAGTGCTCTAGATAATTCTACACCAATCTTAGAAAAAGAGTGTTCTAGAGTTCTCTCCATCATTCTTGAATATACTTGTATGATCTAGAATTTTCTTTGAACATCTAGAATAAAGGGAAATTATGTAGATTTCTCCAATATTATTTAACATCTAGCCTTTTTTTTTTCATAATTATATTTTCAACACATACAGATTGAATTGGGTTAATTAGTTTTTAACAAGTTTAACATCACAGAATGAATAGCTACACCAAGGGGAAAAGCTACTCAGTTCGCATCGTCAAAAATAATATGAAGCTTCTCGATTTTCTCGTTTTCAAATTGACAACCTCCTATAATGCCTTTCATTCCACTCCAAATTAGATATCAGTATAATGTAAATAACTACCACATAATCATTTCACATTCTCGAAGGTTTTTGCAAAAATTCTTCTATCACATCCAGAAAGATTTTCATGGTAAATGAATTCATCTTTTTCAGCACTTTGCAGCTTCCCATTAAGCAATTGGGCCTGCAAATAATGAAACATACATCAACTACTCTTTTTCAGCTCTGTTTCTATTCAAGTACGGAAAAGCAAACCTTCCCAAATCGCTTGCTATCCAACAAAACTATTTCTTGGAACTCGCTTCTTGTGGTATGAAGTCCTAAAGGAACTAAAATATGACCAGGGTCAGTTTATAAAGGAAATTACACAAGCAATAGACTGGAAGTTACACAAGCATGTGCATGGTGTTACAAAAAACGAATCATGGGTTTACTAATCTTGTGTTAGCTATGTCTATGGACTAAGCTCATAACTGTTTTATTTAAGAGATTAGAATGTAAATATTTGGTCAAGCATGACTAGAGTTTTAAGAGAGTTTATATCGTATAGTTGTACAATGTTTGGTCAAACTGAGTAGCGAGACTCCCTACTCAATTGTAGGAAATTAGGATGGGGACCTGTTGACTGCAAAGGACCATTTGAGATCATCCTCAAGCTGCTCCTCATACCATTCACAGACTTGGTGGACATGGTGAAGAGGGTAAGCAGTGGAGTTGGGGATAAAGAGATAAGAAAAGGCAGAGCAGAAGGATGACAACATTGTACACAATTCAAACTGGCAAAAGATTTCCAGTAACAAATAGCAGTGTAGAATCAAGTAAGGGAAGGTGTGTTAAATAAAGAGAAATTGGAAACCATATGGATATGAATCCCATTCCGAAGTTAATTTATTATGATTTTTTTTTTGACAACCAAATGTTATAATATGAAGCGGTTTATTTCGTGAGAATAGTTGAAACTAGAAACTTGTGAATGAAAAAAAAAAAAAGAGGAAGAAACTGAAAGTAAATGCAATAAGCTCAGCATTGGGAAATGGCTTGGCAGCACAGAGGAGACAAGGCATTTTCGTTGCTTTGCAAATTCTGGAAATTCCTTTTTCCTTTTCCGGTTTTTTCATGTATTGTAAATGGAGTTTGAAATTGGAAATGCCTGCAAAATCTCATTTAACACGTAATAGAGACAAAATTGGGAGCTCTATTAGTATCCTAACTAAAAAGGTGTCATCAGATATAAAATTCCCAATGGATACAATATAAACACTTTCGCTTTCCGAGATGTTTGATTCAAGCTTTTATGAAACTATTACATATGAACTTTTACGATCACTCTTTAAATAACTTCATACAAATGAACTATTACTACCATTCTACTTCAAAATCATTCAAAATGCTTACTTATTTCTAATCACTCAAAATAAATATTTTTAAAATTATTTATCCAAACATATGTGGTTTGTAACTTGTAGTTCCCATTTGAAACTAAAAAGTAATGTTTTCCGATGACAAAAATATCCAATCATAAAGATAACTCATAAATGACCATTGTACTCAATATTTATCTATACTACAGAGCAACTACCTTTTCAACCAGGAAAATTTGCAAAAATAAAATCCTATCCAAGCAGGAGGACTAATCATGGCAATTGAAATAGGTCAAGCAATTTGTTCTTCCTCATGGCCATTGATCATGTGGCCGATGCTTTGATGCTATGCTGCAATTCTTGAAGCCCTATCATTACATAATCAGGAATCGAACAAAAGCATGTATGTTGAACTGTTTGTAGCACAGACAATTTCAGTGAAACTCAGTCTTCCATCGTTTCAAAAAGAAGAAAAACAATCTCAAGCTGATTAAACGAGCAATATTTTATCCTAATTTCTCGCTGCTTGAACAGTTGCTATTAGTTGAGCCATGACATTGGCATACTGAACCGCAGTGTGTTGATAAGTGTAGAAATCCGACAGTCCATATTCTGCAAAGTTTGGTTCTATGTGCATGAACCGACCCGGCAACGAACTTTTTGACATGGCTTCTTGCCATACCTCCAAGAACTCATCCATAACCTGTCTTGATTTCTCCATTGAAGAAATTGGAAGATACTCAATCTGCAATTTACAGGATTGCGTACATCAATTCTACTACATGAATGGTATACACTCTAAGGTGTTTGAAATGTGACATTGTATTAGCAACAAAGAGCGATATTCGTTTTCACATTTCAAAAAAAAAAGTAACATTGCACATTAGACATGAAAAATTCTAGTTTACAATTAAATCTCACTTGAATATGAGTCTTACTACCCAAGTTTAACGAATTTTCAATATGACATTCATCAAAATAGATCAAAAACAAATTACAGAATAGAATCAGTTCCAGGTTTCCAACTACAGCATGCAAGCAATCCATCTCAGCATGCACGTTTGACAGACTTCGTAGTATACAGTAACACTATATGGACCTGGACTTGACAATAAAATAAAGAGCATGTCAATATGCTTTTTAAGAATAATTGGAAGAGGGTATTTCATTCTTGGAGAGGGACTTACGAGGACGATGAAACATAACCAAATGTGAAGATCGCAATACCAACTTAAATAACTATTCCCACATAGACTTTTGCGAATAGATTTCAATTCTTCTCAACATAAGATCCCGACTCTGAAGGTTACTAATAAAGTCTTCAATGATATGATATTGACACTTGGTACTTGAACTTCTATGTGATGTGATGATTGGCCTTTTCCTTCTAGTTCATTGTTATCAAGATGAGAACAACAGAGGCCGAACATTGTTTCGAAACAACCCATGTAAAAGAACATGTAATACAACAAAGAGCTTACCTCCATAACTATTCCCCTCAAATTCTCAGAATTGTTGGGAACAACTTTTCCCACTCTCAGTTGGAAATCCCCTAATTGGTATTGGAACCCCTAAAAAAGCAAACAAACAAGATGGTCAAACAAAAAGGAAAAAGCGAAGAGACCATAGAGAGCCTAAACAAATAAAAACAATAACAATCCTATTTCTTAATTCTAAATAATTTTTGATATGAGCGAACAATATTTTCGTAAGCATTCGCCCACGATTCAATCTGGGGATCAAATTGATTATAGAAACAATAGTTTAGTTAGTCAATTTTATCAGCGAACAAATTACCTTAACACAGCAATTTTAATTATTATTGAGTTCAAGGCCCTGATTTGATAACTATTTTGTTTTGTTTCAAGCTACCGGAATAAGAAACTCAAAATAGTCTTAAATTTCAAAAAAAAAAAGAAAAAAAAAAAGGAAAAGGTCATCAAATGAGTGGAGGTGGGAAAATAACCTCGAAATTGAGAGCAACCCGCAATCTGTAAGACTGCAGCTTCTCCATAATAGTCTGAATGGAAAAATCAGCTTCTAATACGATCCGTTGGCCGCGAATGATAAAATAATACTTGTTTGGTTGCTCCGGCAGCGAAATCCCGAGAAAGTCGCGGGGGAAGTCGGCCGGCTGCAAGTTCTGGTCTGCTGAAAGGTTTGGATGAATTAAGGATATAAACTCAGCATGTAGTAGGAAAAGGGCTGGATTAGGTTACCTCGTAAGATGGGCTTGTAGAAAGTGAGAGTAGCTTTCCACTTGCCGCCTTTAACGCCATGGATGCTCTCAACACATTGAGAAACTTCGTTCAGGATCTGACTATTCACGCTGCTGCCGGCATTTGGTTGCCAATGCAAAACCCTAGAAAAGGAAAACGATGAGATCCAGACTCAAATCAATACACAATTCTACAATCGGGGGGTTTTTGGGGCTATACCATTTCACCGGCATTCTCTTCACCCGGAACGGAGCAGGTCTAAAGATTGAGCAAACTGTAATATGAATTAAGAATTTATATATTATTTATATGTACCTCTTTTCTTCTAAAATGCACTATTTATCCTGTTTTTTTAGTATATCATTTTTTTTTTAACAATATTTGTAATTATTTATATATTAATACTTTTATAAAAATACATTTGATTTTCCAAGAACCCTAAACCCGATCAATTATAAAAACATATGAATTATGTGATGCTAGAATGCAAAGAGTTGGACGAAAGTTTGACTTGATTTAAAAAAAAAAAAAATCTTTCGACTCAAACCACATTCAAAGCTTGCAAATTAAATGTTAAAACAAGCTTAGTTTAGCTAACATTAGTGATGTTTTAGTATCCACTCGATCAATGCTTCGAGTATATTTGAGTAGACATTGTACAATAAAATTGACTTATTTATTTGTCTTGATCAAATTGCTACAAATTTGATCTTCAAACTCTAAGTACGTCAATAATTCGATAGGTAGGTGACTTAAGATTTTTGGAACCTCCATTAAATCTCATTAGAGTTTAGGGTTTAGGGTTTAGGGTTTAGGGCCATAGTCACCTACTCTCGGTTGGTGCCTAGCATTAAAAAAAGATATGACTATATAGTTATGATGTTCATATTGACCTTTAATTTGATAGTGGTGTCTGGAATGAGAGCAGATAAGATCATGGGATTGGCAAGAGAATGACTTTCCAACATTGCTATGGGTTTCGCAGTGTGCATTTTTGTAAGTTTGCTCGTCTTCCCCAATTGGGCCAGCGATGAGCTTCACCATTCCACCGTCCTCAACTTCCATACCATAGTCAATTCCATTCAAGGTTAATTAACTAATTAATTAATTAACCATTCTTAATTAATCACATTTAAATAACCACACCCCACATCACCATATATAATATCAGGATGCATGGACGACTACTTCAATTCTACTGATGATGATGATAAGAACAACACCACTAAGTCCAATGCCAGTTTCAGCACTTGTAAATCAAAAGACCGATGGGTACATGCCATTTCTATTCCATATGATATATTTTCAAATAAAAAATAATACCCTAATATTTCAAAACGAATATTCTCAGGCTAATTTTGCCATGTGGGAACCATGGCATGGAAAATTTGGACTAAACTACCCATGGGAGAAATATCTGAATAGCGGAGAGCTTCTAAGAGAGCTTGCTGCCACTGTGCTTTCAATCAAAGCTTGTCTTCAATCGGTATAGTTGAATTTAATTATATCATCCAGCTTAATTAATTAGGCAGTGTTTAAGTTGTAATTTTGACATGATCGATCAATCAGCCGTCATCATCAGACGTAACTAGAGAGGCAATGAAGGAGCCATGTGAGACAGCAGGGTCATCCATTGCATGGGCTTTGAGAGAGCTTGGAGAAGGTATCAACAAAATGAAAAAGTGTGAGATAGGGATTGTAATATTGCCCAAGTTGAAGCTGATCAGACAAGAGATCATGAGCATTGTTATTAGTCCTCCTTCCAAGCTGCTAGCCCCAATTCAAAATTTTGATGCTCTGGAAATGGTTACCTTTCTCTTCTTAATGATGTAGATCTTGGAGAAAGTAGAACAACAGTCAAAAGAGGTCGAACAACTTGAGGAGGCTGCTGGCTTCCGTACAACTTGACTTTTCATGGTTACATCCAATTAAAAAAGAGTGACTGCAGTGGAATGATTTATTTACTAATTTACTAAACCAGCCAACAGTCATTCTACTTACTTGAAAATAACATAACAAACAGCCAAGAGTCATATCTGAATTTTAACCTCAGACTACACCACTAATGTTGGTGGCGCTGCTAAGACCAACATGTTGAGTGAGTGTGCAATTAGGTAGGATAGGAGCAATGCCCATTACACCTATATATGGTGATTAGACAAGTGTCTTTCCTGGTTCACTAATGATTGCGATTGTGTGAATGTGATGTAAAAGAGTGTCCTCACTTCTCGGATATGTGTTTCATCCTCGTCTCTTTGCGTCTTTTCTTTTTCAATTTCAATTTCAAACGAACACATCAGAATCAGACTTGCTTTTCACATGATGTTAGGAGAAAATCAAGTAACTTTGTATGAGAGACTTGAATCAAAACTGAGGAGTTTCAGTTAAAAACTAGATCTTGGAATGTGTTCTTTACATTTCAGACTTCTAGTTCGATCATCTATATGATGGATGGATCCTAATATCCTAGTTGGTTCTATTCTATTCCATTCCAACCAACAATTGGTAGAGCTATAAACACCATTCAACTTGAACCCCAATCCTTGTCAAGAGAGCTCATTAGTAAAACTACTGTGCTGTCCAGTTGAAGGTGAATGTACTGGTATTGGTTATATTGGTTAAAAACTACTTTTGTTTGTTTCTATTTTTCTCTTTGATTTTTTATATAAATAAGCCATTGTACAGAAAAGGGAATATATTGGAAATATAAGTACTGCTTCTACTTTACTCTTTCTTTGTAAAACATTGTGAATCCTTAAATCTCTTTAGACTTGTGGTAACTCCTCTAGATCAAGGGTGTAACAAATTGGCATGTGTT
>JBBMEG010000020.1:13291534-13305053 GCA_037832605.1 Cyclanthera cordifolia
CACTCGTGCAATTACACATCCAAATACCTCTGTTGAAAATTGTTTCTAAATATCCTTTAAACCATTAGGTGTTTTGGATGTGAAATTGTAGGGCGATTATAATTGAGGGGTTATTTGGACTGGTTAAATATTTGAGTTTTAGTTATTCGTAGAGAAGTTGTCATTAATAACTCTTTTGGATGAAAATTTTTATAGAATGACGATAGACAAAGCTTGTTTGGATGTTATTAATGATTAGTTATTTTTAAAGGTTAGAAATAAGTATTAAAAATGAATGATTCGAAATAAATTGTTAAAAATGAATAATTATTTTAAATTAATACAAACGGACATTATTATTTGAAGAGTTATAAAAAATACATTTTTAATAGCTGATTAATACAATAAAACAATAAACTATCGCGCCTTAACATACTGTTGATAATTTTCTTTTGGTAAATTATAGTGTTTTTGTTTAGTTGGTTAGAGAGAACTAAGAAATGATAAATTCAATCTAATATGTCTTTACATAAAAATCAATTTCCTACAAAATGTTGTCCAACAATATTCAAATAGTCTAAGAGTTCTACACAATTTAACTTATACTAAAGCTTGACCAAAAGAGTTGATGGCGCAGTGATTTCAATATTTTGTGTTAATCCAATTCTACACCAACATTACGAATTCGATCATGAAAATTGATATTTGACTTTCGATTTATTTGAAAACAATATTGCCCTAAACGTAGGGTTTGTTATCTCCTGTACTTAAAAAAAACACGATTTTGATGTGTTTGATTCAAAAGCAACACTTGTTTAATGTAAAAAGTCAGTAAGTTTGTAGCTCTAACGCTAGTTAAAAAGAAGCCAAACGCAGTAGTGTGTGTGGGAATATTACGGGGGTGGGGGGCAGAGCTCGAGGCATTCAGTCAAGTCAAACAGCCCTTCACTACTTTGTCATTCACTACCTTGCAATCCTCGAAAAATGTATTTTTTTTAAATGAAAAAAAAGAAAAAAGAAAAACAGAGCAAAGGTTGTAAGGTGTGACAAATATCATTGCTTTGTTGTTTCCCAATTGATTTATTGTGTATGAAAATATAGTCCACATCATCTACATTTCTTATGAGGCTAAACTAGAAAGTCCCCAATGTTGTAGAAATGTCTGGGAAACAATGAAACAGAAGAGTATAATATAATGAGACACTTCCTGCCTAGAAAATTGGAACTTGTGAATTGACAAAAATAAAGGGAGAGGGGAGGGGAAGGGGAATTCATTTCTGAGTACTATATAAATTATACATCAATGAACTTGCGTCCATGTTGCAGCCGGGTCATTCCTTCTGGAAAAAAGAGAGAACGAGATCTGTATGTACAGAGAACAACTGCGTGTCTACAAAAAGCTGCTCGTCACAATCGAAAACAAGTCATTTGTTAGTGCAGTTACGAAACTATTATCTATCTACATATGTGGCCTGTTTGAAGACATGAATGCACGCTATTAGACTGTAAAACTAAACCAAATGATTACCTTCAAAAATGGCCGATCGCGACTTGGGAACGACTCGATGAAGCTCTCCTTCAAGAGTAAAGATACCTAACATAAAAAACCAGTTAGTTAGCTATTAGCCTATCACGGGGTTCATACGACAAATCAAGTATTTCCTGTATACTCATTGTTCGGTTTTCCATCTAAATTGAGGTTTGCATTAATAAAGTTCATGATCGATAGATTCAAAGCTGTATTTTCTAAATTGATCTACTCTTCCAAATACTCCAGTTTAGAGCATTACAGTATCAGAAGTGAACATAATTTCAAGCCCAAAAAACCCACCATCCATTCTTACAGAAGTCATCAAGAGAAAGCATGTTGCCAAAATAACCAAGTTTTTCTACATTTCAGCACAAACCCTTGTCAGCCTGATAGGAATTAAGAATGCACTTTGCTGAATCATATTAGATCATCAATCAACCCAAAAGCTTAAACTGATAGGTTGAGATAAATTTAATTATATCAACTCAAACTCTCCCTCACTTGTGAGCTATTAAATTTGAGAAATGTCCTAGAAGTGAAATTAAAATTTAATCAGAGAGAAAACGGTCTGATAGACACTCGAACTCAAAATCAGTTAAACTACCAATCAATCAAAAAACTTAAGATGGGGGTGAGATAAATTTAATCATATCAACCCATATAAAAGTAGTATCTTGATAGACTCTTACGCAAACTCAGTTAAACTACCAATCAACCAAAAAACTTAAGCAGGTGGGTTAAGGTAAGTTTGATCATATCAACCCACATAAAAGTAGTATCTGCTACAAAGATTTTACTGGGCACTAAACTAATACCATTAAGGCTAGTCAGCTACAGACCACCTTTTTCGCCCATTATTATTTTTTATTTAAATCAAGTATCCTTAGACTAGTTTACAGCAGTAACAGTGATGAGTTGAGGAGTGTTTATATCCCAGTCAAACCTTCAATTTATTAAGACGTCAGGATCTGCCAGTGCAGGAAGCTAATAGAAATCTTGATTTTGTTCAAAACGCATTTTTCACAAGTCATTCCAAACATAATGTAAAGCTCTAAGCTGGAAAGCTCAAGAATCCAAAGCAGATCAATCATATAAAACTAGCTAACAATTCAATAGAGATTGCAAAACCCACCTTATCATCATTTGATTGTACATTTGTAATTGTATGCGAACGGAGGTTAGAGCAGAGAGAGTCCAAGTACAATCTTAGCACTTTTAGGAAACCCTTGGCAGCTTCAACCTATAAGAATAAACACATTAAAGTAAGTTATTTTGTTCTGTTTGATATCTGTGAATGGGATTTATTTTGTTTTGTTTGATATCTGTGAGTGTTTAGACTAACTTGCGTGGATCTCAACTATTTTCACAAGACAAATTGGCTGAACCTACACATTTGTTGTCAAGAAGAAACCAGTAGGAAAGTAATTCTTAGGTAGGTGCAGTGTTCGTCGTCCATGAGTCTCTAGACCAACTTGCATACACCCCGACTATTCTCACAAGACAAACTATTTAACCCTACAACATTCAATAGTCAAAGAGAAACCAGTAAAAAATTAATTCCTAGATAGATTCAGTGTTTTGACAAGCCACAATTAGCACGCTTTAGGCTCAATGTTGGCGGTCAAGGCAAGGGCAGATAGATAGGCTCATGCCTTTTAATGAAGCCTTCAATGCGAAAGTCGCGCTTAGAGGGCTTTCCTATTAGTGATGTCTTATTCCTTTTTCTTTATTTGTTTTTAAAAATTTCAAATTCAATCAAGCATTAATTAAAGTTTTATAACAAAAACAATTAGACTTGATCGCCAGCCCTAATTGCTAATCCCCACTTTTATGTTCTCTCTAAGTATTGTTAATAAAGGAGTGGATGGGATAGGAATTATTGCCAATGAAGGAGTGCATGTGCTAGATCATAGCTCTACCCGAAGGCTCTCCCCTCAATCAATTGAGTAAATTCTTGAAAGATGCAAGTTGTATTCAATAAGAGGAGGAGGATACATTTAAATAGCATTCCAAGTGATTAACCAACTAACTACCGTAACCACTTACTAACTAATTGGATCGTATCACTACCTGGCCCCCAAAAGTTCACCTTGTCCTCAAGGTGTTTACAATATTATTTCATCAATCCAAATACAAAATGGAACATAATAGGATACTCTAAAGCAGCCTTTTATTTTCCTTCTTTATGAAATTTCAGTCCAACAACTTCCTTGTTAGGCCCAAAATAAAGCTCATTTATCTCCTTTCCCAGAATTTAGGGTTCACAAAATAAATGCCCAGTCAAAGGCATTTTCTGGGGCAAATTTCACATAAGCTATGCTAGTCGGATTCGGGTCGGGTGGGTCGTGGTAGAGTGAGCTGGGTTCATGTTCGGGTCATGTGTGTCGAGCGAGTTGGGGCGGGCTGAGGTCCGGTCGCGATTTTAGGGGCTTGAGAATCAGGAATTTCGGGCTTGAAAATAACAATTTCTTTGTCTTTTCCCCATGCCGTTTCTCGATTTTTAGGGTTATTACCAATTCGTAAAAAATTGTCGTTCATCTTCTTCTTCACAACAACAACGTAGCTTCAATTTCTTCTCCACGGCATCAATGGCTGCTTTCTTTTCCAACCTTCAAAGGTCCAGCCCCGATCCATTTATTGCAAAGGCCCGAAAGGTTAGGATTAGATTGCAGGGGTGCGTCGGACGCGCTGGTTCTGTGTTGCAATGTCGGGTTTTGAACGTTGGGTTCAGGTCGCGTGGGCGAATTGACCGTGCTAAGTCCGAACTTCAAATTCAGGCATGATCTGTTGGATTCGAATCGAAAGTTTTAGTTTACCTCAATTGACTCAGATCGATGATTTTTTTTGGATGCTTTGGATTCAATTCACAAGTTCATAGGTAAGCTTTCACATATTCATCTTCTTTGATTTCGATTGGTTTTCTTGTGAAATTCTTCCACTATTCTTGCTTTTTTTCCCACGAGGTAATTTC
Organism: Cyclanthera cordifolia; assembly: GCA_037832605.1. NCBI lineage: Eukaryota > Viridiplantae > Streptophyta > Magnoliopsida > Cucurbitales > Cucurbitaceae > Cyclanthera > Cyclanthera cordifolia. The sequence goes on from JBBMEG010000020.1 coordinate 13,296,016, forward strand.
TTGGATCGGTTTCTTCTCCTCCCCATGTCTTTCAAATTTTGCCAACTTTAATTCTTTTTCTCTTTTGATTACGGCCAAATACTCTTCCCATTCCATTTTCATTCTCGCGAACTCTTTTGACGAACTTGGATCGGATAATCAATTCTTGAATCACTCGACTCCATTAACACTTCCATCGCCGCTTTTACACCCGCTTCAATAATACTCGAAACAATCTCCATGTCCATGGATCGACGCTTTGATACCAAATGATAGATCACAACTCTACCCCAAAGTTTCCCCATTCCAAGTGATTAACCAACTAACTACCCTAACCACTTACTAACTAATTGAATCGTATCAGGATGGGATGGGGATGAGTATGTATTTACTATTTAGCTATCACAAGTTAATCCTTAGGATTTAAGATTTTATTTGAGATTAATATTTTTGTGTTTTATGTTTTTTGGGTAATTATGTGAAAAATTGTATATGAAAAGAGATTAACATATGTTTTGACCACTACGCCAACCCAAACCCTGGTTCGTTAAAGAAAATTATAAAACACTTGATTGGAAGTATCATGTTTATCAAAAAGTAATGAAGAAAGAAAAACCTGCAGATCAGTGCATTCATGCACTGGCCTCTTTCTTCCTAAGTAACTTTCCCCAACTAGCTCTGCATGATACGGTCTTAAAGATGAGAATAACTCCTTTTGTTTTGGCAGCTGCGGTATTGTTGGGGCCTTGATCTGTCATGTAAAAATAGTGGTGCAAATCAAATACCTATTCAGAGCCAGTTACAATTGACACAAAATCATGAATATCATAATTCTGGTATACGTAGAAACCTGGTTCTTGTTCACATCAACCAAAATGGCATTGGTTAATTTAGACTGTACTTCACTGGTTTTAGTTCTCACACCGACCTACTTAAAAGTTACCGTAAGTAATCAGTCAGAAAAGTCACCAGATATAGCCCCAAGCAACAGCCAGAAATAATATACTTACTATGTAAGGAACAGGCGCGTCCAAAAAGTCCAGCATGTCATTCGGTAACACCTATGATGACAGTTGAGATGTTTAGAAGTGCCAATGAATACAAATATCCTTTCATACAAAAGATGTGTCACATGAAAATAATTATCAAAGATCAGAAATCATACTGGCATTAGCAAGCTTTGCCACTGGTAGGGACGAAGCATAGGGATAAGCGATAAAACTGAAGCACATAGGATACCCTGCATATTTTACACAAATTATTCTCACATCCATATTCGATACCTCACAAACAATACCTCCTATCAACAGCCAAATGAAACACCACAAGTATGCACTTATACATTATTGGACCAGGACAAACATGATGGGAAAAATCGTGTACCAGATTGGAACAAATGATCACAATCTGCTTCTCCAGTAGGGCTCCAGCTAAAATTGATAAAATCTGTGGGCAGATAAATGAGCAAAGTTGTAATCAATATTAGCAACGATCAATATCCATGGAGTGTAAGCTGGAAGAATCATATACTTACATGCTCAAGGCGTAACGAACCACAAATGCTTGCAACAGTCCATATTGACAAGGCATTTGCTTCCTCCTCTACCATGAGAGCACCGTGTGCCTGAGAAATCAACAAGAGATATGCTATATCAAGGAATCAAATGGATGTCCATTTAGAAATTTTGACAAAGAGAAAGCTTATCATGCAGGGGAAACTGTAAGAGTCCTAATATTGGCTGTATGAGGTTTAATAGGTTATGTTAGGGGTATTTTGGGCATTAGTTGAAGCAATTCTTTAATAAATAGTAGAGGTAAGATTTATATGAGATGGGTCATATTTTGGGTAAATCGTTCTGTCAGGTATCGAACCTAACCTGCAAGAACACGACTAACAACAACACAACACAGACACACACAACGCCACTAATAATCCACCAGAGAATGATTTATTTAGTAGGAAACGATAATACAAAACTAAAAGAACGTTCTAACACAAAATTAGATTAGTTACAAGAATACTAGCTACCCAGCCATTCTAGAGGGCCGGTGGCTCTCCTACTCTGAGTTCCTCTAAAATTCTGCTTGTCCGAAGAATGTTTTTCCTTGGGATTAATACCCTTGTGCTTTAGGTTCTGGGGACCTCAACCTTTTCACGCTCTGCTATCTCCTGTGCCTTTGCTCAATGACCCTGCCTCATTCTTGCCGCTTGCCCCTCTGATGTAAGTACGGATGATGGGTGGGGTCACTTCCTTTTTTTTTGCCTCTATGGATTCTTCTAAGTCTTCAAGGGCTTTTTTCCCTTTTCGTGCATAAGTATGCCAAACAGGCAGTCTTACACAATCCTAGGTGGATTAATGAGAAATCTTGCCCTCTCTAATGGCTATGACATTGCAGTTTCTCAATGAAATTGCAATATAGTTCATATTTCATTGAATTTCTTAAAATTCCTACTATTTTGGTTGATTTCTGGGATTGGATACCTTATAAAAACTAATCTACAACATTACAAGTAAAATTACCTCAGCTAACTCAAGACTTGTACTGCATGATTTTGGGTCAATGGTCGAACCAGCAACATGTAGAATTGTTTTGCCTAATCTATAATACTCTATCGGATGCAGGTGCTCCAAAGGATGAAACTTAACAGAACAGCCCCTAGCAGGGTAATGCAACTGATAATACTCGCATATGATTTGTAATGATCCATTCTTATTTTCCTGTAAATACAAATAAATTGAATTCTTGAAGAGAATGGCAAGAGAGCCACATACCAAAAGCACCAGTGTTAAATTTATAGAACCTTGGCCCATTCAAGAATGTCAAGTAGGTCAGTGGAATCATCCTGGCCAGAGAAAGATGCCTCCTCTGTCTCTGTGTCATCCGCATCACTCCTGAAATTTCTATCTTCACCCGGAGACCCCTGAAAGCTACATAATAGAAATTCAATGTTAAGAATCAGCTAAGAATTGGTCAATGCTGTGACATGCATTCAACTCTGATTAAGCTATACTATATGGAACATTTTACATTAAGAGCAATGATGTAAGTACAATAATCAGTGATTATTCCGCAGGTAAATAACCAGCTGCTAATCATATACCTCGAGGATGTGTCAGAGCTTTCATATTGATAATAGCGGAGGAGAGGTAGAACAGCATTTGGTAAAGGCCTATCAGTTGCCTGCTTGTTTCTTGTAAAATCATCAACATTGATTTCATGGTTTTCCTTAACAGATTCTGTTTTGGCTATAACTACTTGTTCTGGATCAAGTGAAACGACTATACCATCACTAATGCCCTTTTTTGGACATTGAAAATTTCCATCAAGTACTTGATGCTCAAGATGATTTTCATCAACCATCATTCTTTGAGAATATTCCCCGTTTCCTTCATGCATGTCTTCAGTTGCACTCTGATCCGATGTAACACAACCTATGCCTTCAACCAATTCTTCTTCATTGTACAAATTCTCTGTGGGTTCCAAATTCAAAACACCAATACCTTTTGTTAATCTTTCCAGCCTTTCTTCGGTGAAGATGCTACAGAAAAATCAATAAACATGAAAATGAAGTGTTTAGAAGATCGAAAAAATGTATTAACAATAAAACATAAGAAATAAATTTAGTTTACTATGAAAAGGGAAACAAAACCGTACTTGGGTAAGGAGAGCCAGAATACTAAAACGAGTCAACATTCCAAGGTCTTTACATCAATTTTGTAATAAATACCAGATGCTACATTTCATCCCATTCCCAAATTTACAACAATAATCTTAGTCCATCATAGAAAATATATATGAACGCAAGGGCCTAAACAAACAGGTGTGAGCTCACCCCATACATGATCTTTGCAGCCTTATATACTAACAAAGCAAGTAATTCTTAAAACTGGATCAACTCCACGCCCCTCAAAACGTTGCTATCATAACCTATTGTCTTGAATTCATCATGAATCAATGTGTGGCAAAATCATTTATTCAATTACCATCTTAAGCTATAACCAACAATACAAGATTATCATTTACATCCAAATTTTGATCCAATTGTTTCTTTTATTAACATCAAACTATTTAGCACTGAAAGATAAGAGCAGAAAATTTAGTATCCTGTATCCACACAACCAAAAGGTGGCAAAAATTCCTAAGCATTAGAAAATGCATATCTGTTTAGTAATAACATATGTACCTATTCAACACACCAAAATGTAATTCGAAGAATGGCAACCGAGATAGGATGCAATAGCATCTGCGTGTAGTTAGTACGTAACGGCTCAAGGATGGGTGGGAAGGTGCTTTTTCAGAAACAGCTAGCAACCCAGATGGTTTCTGCACTAATTCTTCAACTAAAACACAGCATCCATACAATGTTGAATCATCAGCAACCTGCAAATGAGTGTAAATGTTACTTCCCTTGCTGTATTTATATTGCACAATTGTTTTGTGGCCAGTACTTCAGGTGTCCTATTTCAAATTCACTCTATGAATGTAAGGCAATTTCTCCGAGGCCAATGGAGGAATAATCATGATGAAATATGTAAGGTAGAATATATATGGTTGTAAATTTGTAACCCTCGACCACCGGAGAGTTAATAAGTGAAATTGCATTAGTACCTGTAAGCGGAATACAAATGAGAGGTCACTTTGTTTAAAGTGTTCCTGCAAATGCAACACAACGATGAGACAGGTTACTTATACTTGAAGCTACAGAACGGCACTCAAGTTGGAAATTAAAGTTTCTCTAAGAACATACATCTTATTCAAATGCTAGGTACTAATAGTATTATCAATGACAGAAACAAGGTATTGTTCTTAAAGTATCCAGGAATTTTACATAGCTGATTACCAAAATATTTAAAAGACAGGAAAAAGTTTTGCTTATAGCAGAAAGCAACCTAGTTAATGAATAGAAGCTATTATTAGTTAGGAGTACATCTGAAATCTGGGTGTATGCCCACTCGCCCAATTCCTTGAAGTATCAAGCACAATACCAAACGAGGTTTTTATTTTTTAGTGTCATCTTTGTAAGTATTTATGTTTCAATCACATCCTATGTTTAACTACTTATTTTTTTTACTACTCATCTTTTATTGCCAACTCATGCAGTTTAATGTTTCAAGTTCCAACCCATTTTCCCCAAAAAAGAAAAAAAAAATACCTGCCCAAGAAGAATCTCGTTCAGCTCACTCATGGAAGGAGTTTTTTCAACAGCGTGAACCTGTAGCCACATTATCGAATATTAGGCAAGGAAGAAAGTGACCCTATTTGGAAGCAAGCGGACAACAATGTTGACAAGCACTTAATTCACCAAATGGCCAATAATGGCAAAAGAACGAACCATATCTCTTTTCTTAAAAAGATGTGCTTTTAATGTATGAGAAAAGTATGAATGAACAACCAACCTCCACACCTCCTGGAAAGCAGAATGAAAGAAGGTCCTTGTATTTGAGAGGTAGCTGTTTCTCTGGAGGATAAGCAAATAGAACCTGACAAGGGATGAAAATTCACAACTCATGTTTTGAAGGCAGGGAAATCCTAATAATTTCTAGGACCAAGTTTGATTGAGAATACAACCCACCTGTGGTTCAAGATGAGGTTCTACCCGAGAATGACTTTGGCTATTAAGTGCAGTTCGTAGTCTCCCGGAACTTTCAGATTTCCTTGCAACATATTGCCTCTGAAGTGCCTGAGTGTCACAACTAGGATGAAGACCAACAACCACCATGCTCTCAAAAATCCTAGTTGGTTCCTTCTGAGATCGATGATCCTAAAATTTTGCGCAGAAAATGTTGGGAAATACTATAAAAAAAAATCTTCCAGCACACAAATAATTACAAAACCAAAATTGCTATTATAACCTGGCAAGCATCAGCAATCCAAATAGCCCCAAAATACATTATTGAATGAGAAAGTAAATCCAAATAACATAGCCATACAATATATTTATAGAACTAATAAAAGAAACATATGGAGAAATCTCAGACAGTGTTTGAAGCAAGACAGAAAACAATTGAGTATAATGAAAAAGCTAACCAAGTACTGCAACTGGAAGTTTGCCCACTGACGCTTTTGGGTAGTGAGAACTTCAGGATTGTAGGTTACTGCACTCTTAACTTGAGGAGGACTTGAAAATCCTTTAAGCACTTTATTAACATGACGCTGCAGTCTCTGAAGTGGGCTTCCGCTATCTTCGTCTTTCGAAGAATATATAACAGAAGGACGAGGAGAAGTCGCTGCGGCCACAGCAGCAGCAGCACCAGCAGCTCTTGCAACATCTTCAGTGGTCTGCAGGAAAAGTGAAGCTCTCAAACCAGGGCTCCCCGTCTCTTCATTCTTATCCATCACTAAAACCCTTTTTCCTCTTCTCCTCCTCTCCTCCTACTACCCAAATACAAAACTCCCTTTAGCATAAAACAAATTCAATTCAAATTAAGCAATCACAGGATTCTAAACAACACCGATCAGAGTTATTTCACTGGATATTTCAAAATAGAACTACAACAAAAAAAGTAAAGGAAAATCAAGCTTTGCTGATTATACCCAAAAGCTACAAAGTTCAAATATACCCCTTATTTTGCAGAAATCGAAAATTCCAAGGCGAATGGACTGTAAAAGGTGCTAAAACAGAACCGTCTGATTCAATCTTCAGAACCCACCTTCAAAATAAACAAATTAAACACCCTAGAACTTTTGATTGAAAATTTAAAAACTAAAACACATGAATATTCTTTGATTCATGAAAAAGCAGAACTCAAACACAATGAAATCCTATAAACAGAAATCAAAGAAAAATCAGCGAACCTTTGACGAACACCCCAATAAACAATTGAAGATGGAAACAATTCAGACGTCCATAAGGAAGCTATGCTCCACTAAACGGTCCGCGAAAAGAAGAAAAGGCAGAGACAGACAGAGAAAGAATATGGCGGAGAGGGACGACGGAACGGAAATTGGGTTTAAACTAATATCGTATTAATTAGCTGAATAAATTTTATTTAATTAGTAAAAAAAGAAACAGTAATCAAAGATTTTTCCTTTCGTCAGAATAATTAAGACGAAGCAAAGAAAAAAAAAAAAGAAAAACTTTTTGAAATTTATTTTTTTCTTGAGAGATCCAATGAAGGGTCAGTTTCTTCTTGCTGGTTGTGTCTTTGGCAGAAGCGTCCATCTCAACCTTCCATTTTTTTTTTTTTTTTTTTTTTTTAATTTAACAAATAAAGAATCCAAAACCGTTGCCTTCCAAGGAAAATAAGAAAATTTGTTAAAGTTATTAAAATATTATTTTTGTTAGGATTTATTCTATTTCAGTTCATATCCAATTTACTGCTTTTGATAAATAGATATAATGATATTGAAATTGATTATTATAGTCAAAATCATTAGGTGAGTAATAATTTTAAAGAAATATATATTTTCAAATATTTATGTTTTATTTTTATCTTTAAAATAAAAAATTATTAATATATTAACATAACGTTGTTTCACTAGATTTTAGTATATTTTTTTTTGTAAATAATTAAGTTTTAATATATGACAATAAAGTTATTTTATTTTGAAAATAAATAAATAACTTTAAAAACACATAAATTTCAAAAAAAATTAAGATAAAAATATTTGATTCTAAAAAATATTATTTTTTTATTTTTAATAAATCCTCCTATTTTAATAACATTATTCTAAAATTTATATCATTATTTTTATGAAAGTAAAGAGAAACTAATAATAAATATCACAGAAAAAAATCTAATAATTAAAAATAAATTGAAATGGAAAGAAAGTTCGAATATTGAGAATAAAATCGTTGTTAAAGATTCCGTATCGAAGATTCTGGAAGTGGAAGTGGTTATTGTTTGAGGGGTTTGTAATTATATAAATGTTAAATTCCGTAAGATTAAATTTTATTTTCTTTCTTTCTTTCTTATTTAAATAATTAAATTATTAGATTGAATGGTCTATGGTCAAAGGGATAATAACAGAGTTTTTTTTTTTTTTTTGCATTAAATAAATATGTAGCTGGTGAATTGATGAGTCTTAAATTATTTAATTTAGGAGAAAACAAAGGGAGGATAATGAGTGCGATGCAAGGGGCTCCACTTTCTTTGTTCATGTGTTGTGGAAAGTGGGCCATACTTCGCCAGATTTAATGACTCGAATCATTGTATCAGGATTCTTGTCACGTATACATTTATTTCTCGTTTTATTCTTTTTATTTTGTTTTTTTTGTTTTTTTTTTTAATATATTAATCAACAAAAAAACAAGACTTACAATCGTCTTCCACACAAGAGGTTACCAAGGGGAGGACCCCTCCAAAAGAATGATCTATCATCCAAAGAAGAAAATAAAAGGTTCCAAACAACTTCGGAATCACACGGGTATTTAGCCAATAAATCTGCCATCCTATAGTTGAAGTGGGTTGAACCTCTCACTTTGTGTTCTTTGGGTATATATTAATGGTATCGATCTATTGTTGTTTTTTGTTATACATATTTTTTAGTGTAAATATTAGTCTATGTTTGTTTTCTATGTAATAAGAGCATACAACTTGTTTGTATTTGGTAAAAAATGATCATTCTTAACCACGCATCAAATCTTCTATCAAGCTACTGATCACACTTAAATCACATTTCACATTAAATCTACCACTCATCACTACTAATATCAATTTTTAAATAATTAGTTAGTTATCCTACCACTATTAACAACAATTTTCAAATGAATAGTTAATAACTTCAATTGTTCTTATTATCGATTATCAAACAAGTAGTTAATTACTTCAAGTACCATATATTCCACTTCACCGTATAAAAACAAACAAACCCTCACTAAATAGCATCCTAACACTATTGTATATAGATATTTTATATGATCTAATAACATTTAGTTGTTAATAAAGATGATATAAATCTTTTAGAAATTTGGTGTTGGGCAAAAATCTGAAATATTTATTGTATGCCATAAAATTGGATCGATCATTGTAAGATGACCAAAATGTATATGCTCAAATCAGTTCAACTGATAGCCTTCATAATTAGTTTGGTGGTCCGTCTTCAATAAGAGTTTT
>JBBMEG010000020.1:13305153-13322621 GCA_037832605.1 Cyclanthera cordifolia
ATAGCATTGCTTAAAATTGCTCTTTTGTAAGTTTGATGTATGCTAAAATTTTGTTTATCAGATGTTTAAAGTTTGCAAACACTTTTTCTTTTTAAAGTATATATATATATATATATATATATATATATATATATATATATATAGTTTAACGTACGAATTGTAAATTATAACGTTTGATTTTTAAACAAAAACGAAGAGTGGAAAAAAAACAAAAAACAAAACAAAAACGAAGAAGTAATAATAATAAAATAAATTTATTACGTTTGTACTAAAATTAAAGAAATAAATAAATACGATAGGTATACGTTTGAAATTGTCTGAGAACTCATTCTCAAAAAAAATAAAAAATGTATACTCCATTTTTAGTTGTTTGGAGCGAGGATCTATTTGGTTAATATTTCATTTTAGCTATCAGGTGTTCTTTTAGTTTATTTTTTAAATTATTATCTTATTAAATTTTAACTTAGTCTGACGATAATTAATATTATATTTTAAATTACTAATCTTTTAGGTGTTTGTTTGTAAGTTTTAATTAAGCGTGAAGAGTTATGTTTTATTAAACGCTTGTTTGGAAAGTCAAAAAATAGAGCAGTTAAGTGCTCCAAAAACCCAAAAAATAAATTCATGTACTCCAAATAAATGTTCCATAAACTCACAAAATAAGTATTCCAAATTTTTTATTATAATTACTCTACCAAAACCACCATACAAACAAGCAATTACATCAAAATCCACAACAAATTCACCACACAAACAAACAACCATTATACAAATATTTTTCCATAACCATGAAACAAACAAGTATTTTATTATAAACACTCAACTAAAATTATCAAACAAACGAGCTATTATAAAAACAAAAATCTATAAACAACCTTCAAAATAAACATTCAATCAAATCTGAGACAAAGACAACTAAATATGTGTTTTCCCTAAACTCTTCTAATGTCAGCATTAAATTTAAATGGCAAATTTGGTCAAATATGTGTGCCTTCCAAGGAACATTTAGATTATTATGAGGTGTACCATTATGTTGGCTTCTGCAACTTTTTGTGCATTAAACACATGCTTAAATTTAATATTTTTTTCCCAACTGATAATCTTTTGGTGATTGGGATTAGATTTGAGTGTACACCACTCAACTACTGCTTTCGCAAATTATTGTTACTTTTGTTTTTGACAATATACTCAAATTGTTGTTTTTTTTTTCTTTTTTTTTTTGAGTACATATGCTCAAATTGAATTGATTTAAAAGAAAACGGTCAAATTCATTTACGTAAAGGCCTAAGAGACTTCGAATATAATTCTGGATTTTATACGCACAAAAAATAAAAAATAAAAAATTCTGGTTTTTTATAACCGTTTGGATAATTTAATAAATATTTTTTATTCTAATCCATGTATTTTGACTATGTCTCTTTGTAAAAAGAATCTGTTTCAATCTTTTTTATTTAAAGAATATTTACTTCGACGTTAGTCTTCCTTAAAGAGATTGTGAAAACTTTTATTTTACACAAATTGTATTATTTTCACAAAATAATTATATAAATGTAGTTACATTTTTAAATATATTTATATAATAGTCATTAATAATGTGACAAGAGGGTGTACTTGCCTCAACATTATTGTTATTATTTATTTTTGTTTGTTGGTGAATTTTTAATCTCTTGATTATCAATACATGTGTTCTTAGTGTTGAGCTGAATTATTTTTAAATAATAAAATTTATCTATCACTCAATGTTGAACTTAACTCTTATTAGTCCTGTAATTATCACATAATCACCGGTTACCATGGTGATGGAATAATAAATAAGGAAAGTTACAAAGACACAAATAAATAAATAATTTAAGGAAAGTACACACACTAATTAGAATTTGTAAGATTTTAGGAAAGAGAAAGATGGATTAGCCATGAAAAGGTAGGGGAGACCACATTGTGCCTCGCAACAAATGAAAAATAAGACATTATATGGGTAAACCTTAGTTAAAAATTTACAAATAATTAACAAAATAGTTTTGTTAAACTTATCATTAATTTTAATAAATTTAACATTTATTTTTACTAAGGAAATTTGTTTTTTTTTTAATTTTATTTGACATATTCTGTAAATTTGATACAGTTATATAACAAAGAAAATAATAATAATAAATATATATATATATTTATTTATTTATTTATTTATTGGTATAGCTTTAATTTGAGTTTTTTAAATAAATACAAAACTTTTTTTAAATAATGCATTTTCATTTCGAGATTGACGTTATTTCAAACAATAGAATTAATTTTAGATAAATAATTATGTGTATTTTTTTAATGAAATTATTAAACCTATTTTATAAGGTAGTTATCCATAGTGAATCATAAAGAAAATTGATAATCAATATTCATAATAATATTAAAGAAATATATTTGAAAATAGATAAACATTAGGGCAAACATCGATTGAGTTATGATAATCCAATCGACTATTTACAAACTTAGGACTAGAAGGAAAGGACATGATATTTTATTTTAATAAAAATGATTAATAAATACAAGTAAGAATTAATAACATCAAAGTGACTATAGTTTAGCGGTAAGAATTTCACATTTTGGGTGCAGAGACTTGGGCTTGAATCCCACTGGCCACAAATATTTTAAATTTTTGATTTTTCATTGAGATTTAATCATGATTGTAAAATTACTATAAAAAAAAAAAAAAAATAAACAATGTTGTACCTATGAGGTTATAATTTCAAGTGACAACTATCAAGAAATATACCAAACATAAATTTTAGTTTAATAATTTATTATACTCTTCCCCCAACATGAACTAATTTGAAACATGCAATTCTTTTAAAGATTGAAAATGATAACAGCTGAAACAAGGGAGATAAAACTTGAGTATGTAAGCAAACATATAGTTATAATAAAAGATAAATATGGTGGTGAGTGCGGAATAGTAATAATTAAGCATTGTAGTTGAAGAGCTTCTTCTAGGCATTACCAACCAGCCCTTGGCCATGTGCAAACTTTGCATCTTCCTCAGTGAACAAATGAGTCTCATTCAACATCCTACAACAACAACAACAAACACACTCTCCCTTTACCCACCATGATCCAAAAATCACTCACTCGAACAAATTGCATGATTCAATATTTTTGTACTTACGATGTACGAATAGTTTTGTTTATGACCATCGACGATACGATGAATGCACCATCCAAGTAGCGTAACTCGCCTCGAACTCTCTCACGTATTCTGTCGTTGAGGTCCTCGGAGTCCAGTTTAATAGGATGATCACAAGCCTATTGTTACAAACATTTATAATGTTTCATCATCTCCTATTCTTTTTTCCTTCAGGCAATGATCAGAAACACAAGAATTTCTTTATATACTTTCTTACCAAAACCCATCCACATGAGTCTGCATAGGATGGAACATGAGCTGTGTATGCAATCACATCTGTGCAGATAAAACAAAATGAACGTTAGTTGCCTAACAAAGCTCTCGTTCCCGGTTCGAATCTCCCCACCCACCTAACATTTTGTTGAACTATAAGTTGAATCTTGTTAAATCACTACTAAATCAAAAAATTTAATTAATAAGCCAATGAGTTGGAGTAAATTTAATTAATCATATCACCTAATGGTACTTCTCAACAAAGTTGAAAATTTTAAAAATGCCCAAATTGAATTCAATTTTAATTGAGGTATCAAAAACTTGAACTTAAGATCTCCCGTTATGGTACTATATATGTTGAATCATGTTAAACCACAAATCAGTCAAAAAGCTCAAGTTGATGGATTGGAAGAAGTTTAATCATATTAATTAACACCAAATGAACTCTAATATCATTTGTTGTACCATGTTAAACCATTGATTCTTAAAGGTTAAACTCATAATTAACTTGGGATCAATTTAATCATATCAACGAACATTTTTCTCTCACTCGTGAGCTTGAAAATTTAAGAAATTAATGTCATGGACTTGAACTCAAGATCTCTTATATAATGTTGAGTCATGTTAAGCCATAAATCAGCACAAAAACTTAATCTATAAATTGAAGTAAAATTAATGATTTCAACTAACAACGTAGGAAAATTAAATGATAAAAATAATGTATGCATATATAATGTTAAAGAATGTCTTACATCTGAAAACATGCTTTAAGGTGTTGTATATTGATGAGAAGACAGTGTGGGAAAGAATACCAGCAGGGCCAGCCTAAATGAAGTGTGTGTTAGCAAGAGTAATTAATTATAATTAAGCAGGGTTAATAAGAGAAAAGCCTTGAGTATGTATATTAATAATAATAATGTACCTGAGTAATAAAGATACCATTATCATTGAGCTTAGGCTTAATCACTTCCTCATAAAAGGATTTAGTGTAGAGATGATTACATGGTCCTCCTTCGTGTGGATCACATAAATCGCCAATGATTACGTCGAACTTCTCTCGCTGTCCCACCAATCCAGCCCTTTTTTTTTTTTTTTTTATAATTATATTGTCAACATATACAGGGTTAAATTAGTTTTTAACAAGTTTAAGATCACAGAATGAATAGCTGGAGCAAGGAGGAACAGCTACTCACTTCGCATCGTCAAAAATAATATGAAGCTTCTCGTTTTCAAATGCATCTCGATTTTCTGTTAGATGTTCACGACAGAAATTGACAACCTCCTATAATGCCATTCATTGCGCTCTAAATTAGATATCAGTACAATGTAAATAACTAGCCCATAATCCTTTCACATTCCCAAATTTTTTTACAAATTAAATTCCTCTATAACATCAGCAAAGATTTTCGTTCAGATACACGCCTCATATTTCAACATCTTTATAAGATATATGAGCTACTCTTTTTATTACTAATTCATTTAGAGTTGTAACCTCCCACTATCTAATATGGTTCAAACCTAAGCAGATATTTGAACCATAAATTTGCAGATGTAACCTCGCACTATATAATATAGTATCGGAGTTTCAAGTAGGTAATTTGGTCCCAAACCTAAACAGAGATTCAAACCATATACTTGGATTCAATCCAAGAGAGTAGTTTGGACCCACAAATTTAAATCTAATGGAGACGCATAATTTAGTCTACAAATTTGAATATGATTCAAGATGGTGTTTCCATAGTGACACCATTTTGAGAGGATATGTTGAGATAACTCTCTTTTAACTAGCCATTGATCTTGAGGTAATGAATTTACACAAATGAGTGTATGATTAATTAGGAGTTTGAGAAGCATACCCTATCAATATCGCACATGAAAACTTTCTCAATATTTCTGTGCCTTAGTGTTTCTCTAGCCGTACACCCTTCTCCACCTCCCATAATAAACACTGTTTTGGGGCTGAAATTATCATTCGAAAATCAAAAGAACGAAATCAGGTTAGCAGCAGCAGATTGCAGACCAAATTAATATGAACAAAGCATATATATATACACACACACATACTTATGATGCAGCAACAGAGCAGGATGAACCAAGGATTCATGGTAAATGAATTCATCTTTTTCAGCACTTTGCAGCTTGCCATCAAGCAATAGGGCCTGCAAATAATGAACTTACGTCAACTATACTCTTTTTCAGCTCTGTTTCTATTCAAGTATGGAAAAATCAAACCTTCCCAAATCGCTTGCTATCCAACAAAACTATTTCTTGGAACTCACTTCTTGTGGTATGAAGTATCCTAAAGGAAGTAAAATAAAATCAGGATCAGTTTATATAAGGGAAATTAGACATTTCTACAAGCATATGCATGGTGTTATGAAAAACAAAACATGAGCTTACTCATGTATGATATCGTGTTAGCTATATCTATGGACAGAGAACAGATCAACTGTTTTGTTTAAGAGATATAAGAGTACAAATTCTAAACATGAGTAGAGTTTAAAGAGAGTTAATATAGTGTATTCGCATAATGTTTAACTGGACAGCGAGACCTCCTGATAATAATTGTAGGAAAAACATAGTTGAATAAGAGAGAGAGAGAGAGAGAGAGAGAGAGAAAGAAGTAGAAAATAGGATGGGGACCTGTTGACTGCAAAGGACCATTTGAGATCATCCTCAAGCTGCTCCTCATACCATTCACAGACTTGGTGGACATGGTGAAGAGGATAGGCAGTGGAGTTGGGGATAAAGAGAAAAGAAAGGGCAGAGCAGAAGGATGACAACATGGTAGACAATTCAAACTGGCACAAGATTTCCAATAACAAATAGTAGTAATAGCAGTGTAGAATCAAGTAAGGGAAGGTGTGTTATATAAGGAGAAATAGGAAACCATGTGGATATGGGAAATTAATTTTTTATGATTTTTTTTTTTTTGACAACCAATTGTTATAATATCAAGCGGTTTGTTTCTGAGAATAATTAGAAACTAGAAACTTGTGGAAAAAATAAAGAAAGAAGAAACTGAAAGTAAATGCAATAAGCTCAGCATTGGGAAATGGCTTGGCAGCACAGAGGAGACAAGGCATTTTCGTTGCTTTGCGAATTCTGGAAATTCCCTTTTCCTTTTCTGGTTTTTTCATGTATTGTAAAGGGAGTTTGAAATTGGAAATGCATGCAAAATCTCATTTAACACGTAATAGAGACAAAATTGTGAGCTTGTTCTTCTGTTGTGGATTTTCCAAATTATGCATTGCGTCTTTTGATTTACTAAGTCCACAACTAGCTGGTTTTCAAAATAGATGCTTCCGCATGCATTCATCAACATATTATTAAAGGAAAATATATTAGAGCATTCCAATTTAATCTTATGTTCCGCTTGAGTTGAATTCTCAAGTTGTAGTAATCGTTTCCGGTCTAACATTCAACTCAACATGTAAATATGTAATAAAAGAAAAAAAAAACTTCTTCGCCCGGGGAAAAATTGGAGTGAAGTTTTGGGGCTGAGATTGTATTGTTTTCATAGGCACTTTGTGGATATTTGTTTCGAGTTTTTAATGAAACTATTACATATGAACTCTTATCGTCACTCTTTAAACAACTTCATATAACGAACTATTATTATAATTTCTAGTTCAAAATTATTTAAAATAATTATTCATTTTTAATCATTCAAACTAAACATTTTTATGATTATTTATCCAAACACTATATTTTTTTATTTTTTGAATTTTAATATTAATACGTGGTTTGTAACTTGTAGTTCCTATTTAAAGCTAAAAAGTAATGTTTTCAAATGACAAAAATATCCAATCATAAAGATAACTCATAAATGACCATTGTACGCAATATTTATCTATACTACACAGCAACTACCTCTCCAACCAGGATAATTTACAAAAATAAAACCATATCCAAGCAGTAGGACCAATCATGCCAATTGAAATAGGTCAAGCAATTTGTTCTTCCCATGCTAGTGCCTCGTGCCCGTTGATCGGGTCGCCGAGGCTTTGATGCTATGCTGCAATTCTCGAAGCCCTATCATTACATAATAAGGAATCGAATAAAAGCGTATAGCACAGACAATTTCAGAAAGTCAGTCTTCCATCGTTTCAAAAAGAAGAAAAACAATATCAAGCTGATTAAAGGAGCAATATTTATCCTAATTTCTCCCTGCTTGAACAGTTGCTATTAGTTGAGCCATGACATTAGCATACTGATCCGCAGTGTGTTGATAAGTGTAGTAATCGGACAGTCCATATTATGCAAAGTTTGGTTTGATGTGCATGGACCAACCCGGCAACAAACTTTTTGATCTTGCCATACCTCCAAGAACTCATCGATAACCTGCCTTGATTTCTCCATTGAAGAAATTGGAAGATAATCTGCAATTTTTACAAGATCGCGTACATCAATTCTACCACATGAATGGTATACACTCTCATGAGGTGTTTGGATGAATGATTGTGGAGTGATTATTTTGAGTGATTAAAAATAATGAATTGTTTTAAGTAATTTTAAAGAAAAAAAATGTAGTAATTACTCGTTTGATGAGATGTTTAGAGAGTGATTATAAAAGTTTGTCTGTAATAACTCTATAAAAGAGCTAAACAAAGAGGCCCTCAGGTGTTTGAAATGTTATACCTCCAAGAATTCATCCATAACCTGTCTTGATTTCTCCATTGAAGAAATTGGAAGATACTCAATCTGCAATTTTTACAGGATTGCGTACATCAATTCTACGACATGAATGGTATACACTCTCAGGTGTTTGAAATGTTACATTATGTCAGCAACAAAGAGTGATACTCGTATTCACATTTCTTTAAAAAAATGTAACATTTGCACGTTAGACATGACAAATTCTAGTCTACAATTAAATCTCACTTGAATATGAGTCTTACTTCCCAAGTTTAACGATATTTTCAATATAACATTCATCAGAATAGATCAAAAACAAATTACAGAATAGAATCAGCTACAGGTTTCCAACTACAGCATGAGCAATCCATCTCAGCATGCATGTTTGACAGAATTGGTAATATACACTAACAATATATGGGCCATGTTTTTGCATATTTAATGACCCAAATCATTGTACAAGGATTGTTGGCACATAGGTTGGAAAAACCTTTCCTACGTTACCACATGAATAAGTAGAAATATAACTAAGAAATTTAAGAAAAAACAACAAAATAGAACACAAGCAACGTGAAAAACTCCAAAATCGGAGAAAAAACCACGGACAAAAAGAACTTTCACTATGTGAAAATTGCTACAATCACAAAGAATTCTCTCTCCGATCTCAATTACATTAACACTCTCTTCAAAACTTATACTACTCACACCCTTCGTGCCACTCTCTCGCAAGAGAATACAAAAGAAATTTAACCAAAGCATCTGACTGGGATACCTTGAATCCAAGGTCACATGCTGCTTTTATCGTGCTTAGAGCACACCACTTCCTTGCATCTTTCCGATGTGAAATAATTCCCTTCTAATATTTTGCCAAAAACCCAAAATTCAATAAAGATGTCACTTACTTTTTCAAAAAAGAAAATAATAATAAATATGTCACACGAGGAATCAACCTAACATCTTTTCAATTGAAATCCTAAACAAAGACAAGTTCTACCAAAGCCAGGATCTAAAAATATGAATAAGCTATTCTCCCTAAATTAAACAGAGAAAAGGAAGGTATGCCAACACGTTTTCTCATTAACAAACCAAAGTACGATAATGGCAATAACTATGTTTTCTGTTGTTGTTTATTTAGTCGTTCCAACCATCCCAACAACAGTAATCCATCTAAGCAGTCAAATCAGATGTAGAGAATGGAAAAAAATCATAGTGAAAGCAAAATGATAAAGTTTATTGAGATTATAGTATGTGAGTTTTGTGTTTATGAATTACAAATGCAATTCATTCAGTGTCTGTATTACTCCCTTGGGGAGTAGGTTGATTACATGATAAAATCGGTTTGGATTCTATAGTATACTCTGACAATCATTACCACAGCAAGTTGGATTTGATTTTACCTGATCCGAGAGGGGGCCTCTACGTATGAGTATTCAATTACCAGTGATCTTTCTCTTGAATTCGGAAGTTTACACACGATGGTCTCGGTAGGGGAAGACGTGCCCAAACAGACGGTAGAAACCCTTTAACATCTTTGTTATGCAGTAGTGAAAAATCTGAGGTAGTATTATAACTCAACTCATTTGGCCCCTACTTTTCTATGCTTTTATCACAAATGCACCCTGGAAGTGGATTCGCATAAAAACTTTCCTCCAACTTTGGGAATTCTCCAGCCTCTCTAAGATATGGAGCCCCAACTCGATTTTTGTGAAGCGTTTTCACTTTAGAGCTGAACTTTTTCCATGATATCTTTCCTTCATCCAGTGCGTCAACAAATTTGACAAAATTTGCCCTGCGCCAACCACATTACAGAAACTGTCAGTTCAGCCCAACATACTGAATAAGCTATTTAAACAACCAAGAAGTTGGCAGCTAAAAACTGGCAAGAATTGAAGACAAGAAGATTTTGATGATTACTTGTCTGGATTTATGGTCTTCTTGAAGCCCTCAAAGCGCCTGTGACCTTGAATCGCTTTTGCCATATTTCCATCGTACGTATAAATAAAAACATCGCTTTGAAGGGCAACAACATAGTCGATGCCCGCCAACATGTTCTGGTGATACTTGAAAGGATTCAACTCTTCTTTTGTGAGTGTAGAATGGGAATAGATATTGGGAAAATCATCCTTAAGAGATTGCATACTTCCATTTCCATAAGCCTCGCCAGCAACCAAGTATATTCTGGAGCTGGATGGAAAACCCAACCCTCTGAGCAAAAGAGATGTCTCCCTCGGTGTCAGCGGGCAGCCCCCGAGCAACCTTCTCTCCGTTCCGTTGATTTCCTTCTCTTTCCAGTGGGCAACTTCATAACGCATTCTACGCAGCTCATCATCTTCTTCTGTTGTCAAATTATGACTGCAGCCTGTAAATGCAAGCATATCCTTCTCATACCTATAAAAGAACATTGGATCATTTTATAATACTGTTTAAGAGCAACCAAAGAAAAGACTAGTTTTGGAAGGTGGCCAAACACAACACTTACCTCAAATGTAGAGCAATATAAGGGCTTCCATTCTGTCGCATTCTAGAGACCAAGGTGTTCCCCAGTTCTTCAATTGGAGCTGAATATTTTAATGCTTGGAAATTAACACGACATCTCAGCTTCTGTAAAGAACTCGGCAGGCCATTGTTAGCCAGTCGGGAATCTGTGTGAGTAAAATACATCACCTTGTGCTGCTTCAGCAGTGGGAGGACCTCTGTTTTGTAGTAACTAATCTGCATGAAATGTAAAGAATAGCGTTACATGAACTGCCAACAATCTGAAATGGTTAGAATTTGAATAACCTACATATTCTGAATAAAACAGGACGTCTCTTTCTAAAACATTCAATTCAACATAAGAATATACTTAAAAAGGTTCGACATAGTTGATATAATTAATTTTACCCTATGGTTTAACCTGGTTCAACATGGTATAGAAGCAAAAAGTCTATGTTCAAATCTGATTTTCTCCCCAAGTAAAATTGAATTCCAAGTAAAAGAGAGTGTTGGTTGATATAATTAAATTTACTCCAATTCATCAACTTTGGGTTAACAAGAGTGTAAGGTTGAGAATGGTCACCTTGGACCAAGAAACGGGAGTCTTGTGGAAATGCACTAAGTCGGAATAGGCAGGTGGTAGTGCCTCTACTATATGAACATCGTCGTCCAGCGTGTCAAGAAAGTGTCGCCAATTGAACAGATCTTTAAAGCCACTATGAACACAGACATGAAATCAGCTATAATATAGTGTGAAGTCAAGTCCAGCAATAATTGACCTAAGAAAGAGTATGCAAACCATAAGATACTACAAAAGTCAACACAAAAGCAGAAAAAGAAACCTTTGATCTGCCCAGTAGGATTTATGATCAAGCGAAGGAAGGACGAGCGTTGCCTTCATAACCTTTGCAATGACAACCATATCACAGATCTACACCATAGAATAGAAGCGCCACAAATATCAGAAAATAGTTGGTTTTTAAAATAGCTCGTGACATTAGAAAGCATAATGAATACACCCCAAATCTCATCTGATTCAAGCCACCGTTGGCATTTACAAGAATGTATCCATTTGTCTTTCCATCTTGCTCTGCAATAATAGAAAAAAAAGGGGAAACAAATGAACTTAATCCCTAAATTTAAAAATAAAATCTATATATAACAACAAAGATGATGGTATATCATACTTTTGCGGTGCCATTCGATACAAGGAGCAAAATTCTCGCTGTCAGGCTTCATCCAGATTTCTGAATACTGCAATCAGTTCAATAGAGTAGAAAAGATTTCAATTCTCATCCATATGGTCTGGTTATCTAGAAAAAGACCTATAGAAACCGATAAAGTAAATGAGCATTCATTCTTGGATTTCTCCCTGTTGAATCATCTTAAATCGCCGATCATCCCAAAATCTTGAGCTAATGGGTTGGTATATAATAATTATATCAACCGACAGTCAGTTACCTCAACCATTCCATTTTGACTGCCAACAACACTTGATTGCATCATCAGCATTCGTTGAAAACTACTTTCCTCTTCCGCTTGATTCCGACTTGTGGTGGAGTCGGATAGATCCTATACAAAGGGCATGATTAGGAGCATTTAGCAACAGAAAATAAAGACTTGCTCATAAAAGGATACAGGTTATACTATAATATTCCATCAACCTGGTGTGATTCGTTGGTCTCAATAAAAGATCCAAACCAACCATTCATGCAGATTTTCAAGATGCCCAGAAACAAGCAGAGCCCACAGAACAGCACAAACATCAAATGCCCCAGTTTCCTTTTTACCCTTAGCCTAAAGTCCAGAGAAATGAATCCAGTTTTTAAGGGAGTTCCCCCGTAGATTCTCTGAGTAATGTGCGGAACTGTCTTCCGTTCCGAAGAAGATTCAGGGCCATCTGCTTGAAGCGTGGTTCTGAAAGCTTCTGATCTAGGTGAGTTCACAGGAAGATCAATCTCATGGTGGCTACTAAGGAGGATATTATTAGTATTGTTGTTGATGATGTTGGAATTAGTGGTATTATGAGTGTCAGTGGCATTGCTGTTACGCTTGAAGGAGTGCGCACGACGAGTGATAGGACCTGAAAATCGAGGGCTGTTAACCCGTTGAGAAACACCGTCGTTGGTGTTATGGTGGCGCTGTGGAACCATGATCTCTACCACCAAACAGCAAGACTAAATTGGGTGATCTGCTGGATCATAAAATTAAAATAAGTACAAATTAGTTCTTAGTTATAACGACAAACCAAGGAAACAACAATCAAGAAACTCTTTTATTAAGAAGCAAACGTTTAATCAAACAATATTTTAAGACTGCTTATATTGTACACTCTCATAAAATTCTAATATACGAAAAACCCAAAATACATAAAGTTCAATACAAAAGTACAAAACATAGTTACATATATCAGGGTCTCGCTATCCTGTTAGTAAGATCTCTGCTCGCTACCGAGCAGCGAGACCCCAAGTAAGGCATATCTCAACAGCATCACAACATCATAGACTTGTATAGCAAGAGAATTTGAGATGACAAAATGTAAATAACAGTAAAAAGAAAGAGAAGCTAAAGAAACTCGTCTTCTCTTAATCCCATAAAACCAAACCAAACCAAATTGCTCCTTTGCGAGCTGCGGCAAGGCAAGCTCTCCACCAAATCTCATACTCCATCCACCAAATGCTCCATCAAAGCTAATTAATTATCTCTAAATACTAAATTTAAAATTAAATTAAATTAAATTAAAAAAAAAAAAAAAAAAGACTTAAAGAAAGATGCATACCTTGACTCGGCGATGGGCATCAATGGCGATAAGAATACGAATGACGAAGGGATCACAGAGTCTTGATCTTGGGACTGTGGGGTCTGAGGAAATGAACCAAGTCTTGGACGCTTCTAAGAAATTGGCTAGCTTTTTATTGCATAATGAAAAAATAATAATAATAATAATAATAATTTGCTGTTTTTACATGATAGATCCAATTTTTTTTTGTTAAATAGCAAATATTTTACGAATATTTTATTGTTTTTTTTTTCTAGATATGAAAAATATCCAGGAAATTTAGCACCAAACTAAAAAAAAAATAACCTCCAATCAATAATTCAATTGATAACCTTTAATCAATTGTTTAAGTTAATAACTCATAACTTTCTAATAACATTCAATCAATTAGATAGAGAGAACAATAAAATCAGAATTTTGAAAAACAAATAAATATTTGTATATAGATAAAAAAAAAGTGTATTTAATATTGATGAATAAAAAGTTAGAGTAATATATATATATATATATATATATATATATATATATATAATTTTTCTTTTTATCAACCCATAAAGATTTTGTCAATGATAGAGATAGAGGGATCTCTATCATTGATAATGGAAGCAAAAAGTTTTTATTTTTCCTCCTTCCAATTACAATGAGAAGATTTTGTCAATTTTTTTATTTATTTAACCCAAGATCGCATCTAAAAACAAGTAGTTGAAGACCGAACACAAGCTGGAAAAATGGACCAATTTTAAACATCGCCCGCTAAGTTTGACTCCATGAGCGGATCCTAAAACTCGACTGTCATTGGAGCATTAGTGGCAGGCAATGATAGACATATTAATATATATAGTAGTGTGCTCGAATCCACACATGTTATTGGCAAAATATTTGTTGAGATATTCGATAAGGCCTATAACCTCTCGAAGAGCAACCGAAGCGACTCCAACCCCCCAAAGGTTTGGTCAAGCCCATCATGACACCATTGGGGATCAGCCAGGCTCATTCCGGCACCCCCGGTGGTCGCCAAAGGAGGTCTTAACCCCTTGGGGCTCGGCCAAGTCCATTCCGGTCTCCCATACGGGTCGGCCAAGGATGCCTTGATTACCAAGGGGTCGGCCAAGCTCAATCCGACACCTCGGAGGTAAGGAGGTCGAGATCCACCCAAAGATCGATTAAAGGTAGGTTTCGACCTTTCAAGGATCAACCGTAGAGGTCATGACTCTTCCTAAGAAGTCAAACGAGTCCAAGTGACGATTGGATCCGCTGATAACGGCCAGGAGTTACGTCGAGAGGGCTAGGATCCCCATTTAGGGTTGAACCATGGAGGTAAGGACCTGTAAGGGTTGACCGAGACTAAAGCCTACCTTTAAGAAGATTAGTCGAGTAGGCGGAAGCCCCACGAGGACAGGTCATGAAGGTTAGGACTATTTATTTGGCGAGTCGACCAAGTCCAATTAACCCTCAATGTACCATAAGATAGCAATGACTAGGAGTTACAACAAGAAGGCCTTAACTCCCTTAAGGGTTGGCCATGAAGGTTAGGACTCTTCCGTGTCGATCGAGTCCAAAGTGACAATTGGGTCCGAAGATAACTGCCATGAGTTAGGCTGAGAGGGCCATAACCCCTTTAAGGGCGAACTGTGAAGATGAAGAACCATAAGGGTTGACCAAGACCAAAGTTGACCTCCAATGAGATCGATCGAGTGAACCAACCCCAAGAGGTCGACCTTGGAGGTTATGACTCTCTTGTGGATGAGTTGACCAAGTCCAAGTAACGTTTAGGAACGTTGTACCTATTAGGTATAACGTCTTGTAGTTACACCGAGAAGGCCACACCCTCAAGGGGTCGACCATGGAGGTGAGAACTTGCAAAGGTTGACCGAGTCCAAGTAACCTTCAAGTCGAGATCGTTACACCCCTAAGTGATATTGGTCAAGAGTTATGCTAGTATTCATTCCTGGCTTAACGAGTACATTTCAAATGGTTGGCCATAAAGCCATCATTAAGTGAACTACAACAGTTACGAGTTCGACTACTATAAAATGTCCGGTTATTCTCCATTCGAATCCAAGCTGAACTACACTAACCATTCTTGTAAGCTGTTATAAGTTCAAAGCACTCTATAAATTACTCTCTAAAATACCCCTCTAACTTAGGCATCAGAGGCACTATGGCTCACACCACACCGTTGGGTCTAAATTTGTTTTTTTGCAAGCTTCTCATCCTCGGTAAATAAATCTATATCGTTGATTCTAGTTGACAATTTTCCAGCATCAAACAGTTTGCGCCATCTGTGGGGACGTGTAGTGTTCTATCTAAAAAGCTAGATTCTTACACTTTTTTTGCAAAAAAAAAAATCATTCATGTCGAGAACCACCTGGATCCTGAGGGTGGAATGCTTAAGCAAGATCCGAACCATAGCCATCAGTTGTCGATGGAGAGTCGAATTTCGAGCATGTTTCAAAGAGTCGCCTCTAGAGGATATGAAGTCATTCATGTCGAGAACCATCCAGATCCTGAGGGTGGAGTGCTTAAGCAAGAATTGAGTCAAACATTTTTATAATATTGATATTAATGTATATTTATAATAGAGTATTAAAAGATAATTTGTTGGAAGTAGCTATGTCATTTTACTCCTTTCTCAAGCCTCACTCCTCTTCCTTTCCATTTTCTACTCCCTCGTCATCCTCCCTTCCGTTATTCTCTCACGTCTGCACATTATATTATGTTGTCATATTTATTTTTCATCTCCCATATCTAGGGTTTTAGATTATGTTCACATTTGGAATATTGTCCATTAGCCATTTAATTTTTAACCACGTTAAATTAAATTGCAAGATTTTGTTGGATAAATTTTATTTTTTAATATTTGAAAAATATTTTTAAAACATTACTTTTATTCATGAATTTATTTAATTTGTTATACAAAAGGATTTTTCATGAGAGGACGCAATCGGAACAAAGAACAAAAGAATGACAACTCACACCCCTCACTTAGAAGAAGAAGGGATAAGGGCGAGTTGGGATGGAAAGGGATGGAAGGAATGAGATGAGATAAGAAGTGTTAGGAAAAAGACGTTTGAGGTGGTAGGTTGGGATGAGAAGTGTTGGTAAAACTGCCTTTAGAGTGCTGAGTTGAGGTGAGATAAAAATAGTTTGATGGGATTGATACGATATTTTTTTATAAAAACTAAAATATATTATTTTTTTATAAAAAGTAAAATAATTAATAAATAATATTTTTAATTGCATATTTCATTAATATTTTCAAGTTTTTTAAAAAAAGAAATCAACATTTGAAAGTTTTATTTCTTATTTTATTAAATACATTTTTTAATTTAAAAAATAACATATTAAAAATTATTTACATTTTATTATTATTTATGAAATTTAAAAATTGTTAAAGTTAAATGATCAAAATAATTACAAATATTTTTAAAGGATTTATGAATTTTTTTTTATAAATTTTGTAACTACAATTTGAAAATAAGTATAAAAATAGAAGAAACATATATTTTTTTTTTTGATTATCAAATGAAGTAAAATAATTGATTAAACAAACAATAATAAAAATGATCAAATACATATTTATGATAATACATATATATAAATAATTACAAATATGATTTAATTATCAACATTACCGTAAAAAAATACATTAAATATTAAAAGTAAAAGTAAATACACATAAATAAAATATATACAATTTATAATAAATAAGTTAAATAAATCATTTGGTTAATAATATTTATTCATTTTAAAAATTTATGGTTTGTCGAAATGTATTTTTATAATTAGAGTTAAATATTTAAGAGTGAAAATGGAAAAAATAGAAAAAATAAAATTGAATAAAAAGGAAAATAAAAAGGAAAAACTTAAAATAAATAAAAAAAAAAGAAAGAAAATAAAACTGAAGAAAAAGGAAAGAGGAAGAAGGAAAAAAAAGAAAAAGGAAAAAACGAAAATCGGAAACGGAAGAAACAAAAAAAAAAAAAAACGCGCTGTGACAACGATGCCTTCTAGAGAACATTGGCGTGCTATCGGAGTGCAACTGTGAACGTAGACGTACAATTACTCTGCGTTATAGAAAACATTAAGAAGGAGGCCGATGAGTACTACTACATCCAGAGAGGCTACCAGGCTTTTCAATGGGGTTTCTCTGGTCGCAAGGGAGTTGCTTAAACACTCCCAAGTCTGGGA
>JBBMEG010000020.1:13325390-13348742 GCA_037832605.1 Cyclanthera cordifolia
ATTCCAATAGTCTCAATATATATATAATAGATGAGGTAGTAAAACTATCAAACTATTTATATTTATTAGAAAAGGCATGTACACGTGTTAATAATTATTCAATCATTCAATTTTCAAATATTTGTTTATAAAGTATTAATTATAAAAAAAAAATTAATTATTTTTAAAAATGTTGAATTAAAACCAATTAGGAAAGTTTTATGGGTATTCTTAATTTGTATGAGTTGCCAGGGGGTGAATCTAATTTTAATTAAGCTAAATAAAAAAGATTAATAATAAGAATATAATCGTTATTATTATTCAATTAATAATTTATTTAATTATAAAATCAAATTTTAGTCATTTATTTAAATTCTAAATAAATTTAGTTAGTTTTCTAATAATTTTTTTAAATCTAGCTATTTAGTTATCAAAAAAAAAGAGGCGAGATTGGGCTACAGATGCACCAGCCCCGATCCTCAACTCTCAGGCCCAAAGCGAACCCATTTGAACTGAACTTTCAAGAAAACAATCAACAAATACGAAATGAAAAACCCTAAACGCAGAAACCAGGGGATCGTCGACTCATCGGATTCGCAGCTGTGACTTCTCCTTCAAAGTCCAGAGCATTTGCATTTCTCAAATATCGATCATCTTTCGGACTGTGCATTGTTCGTAATTCAACTCACATTTACAATTCCAATTTGTACTTCTTCCCCGAATTGGTAATGTTCATCATCCAGGATTTTCTTTAAACACTGGTGTACAGTATCCGAGCTTCGATTTATCGCATGGTTTCATATTGGCTATGCTAGTTAGATTGGATATATTTCAATCATTTCATGAAGGGTACAGAGTGGAAGCAAGAATCAGAGACAAAATCTGAGAGACCTAATAGAATACCTGGGTGCAAACGTCCAAGGATTGTGATTGAGAATATATGGGAAGATAGAGCAGAGCCCAGCGATGGCGTGGGGCTGCAGATGACCCTCTTATTGTTCTCCAGCCGTGCCTATAGGTTTCGAGCCTCAAATTTCTC
The DNA here is from genome assembly GCA_037832605.1 of Cyclanthera cordifolia. Lineage (NCBI taxonomy): Eukaryota > Viridiplantae > Streptophyta > Magnoliopsida > Cucurbitales > Cucurbitaceae > Cyclanthera > Cyclanthera cordifolia. The sequence goes on from JBBMEG010000020.1 coordinate 13,326,409, forward strand.
CATTGCCCAGTTTCATAGCTTTGCCGACGGAGTATCGCGCGCTCGACCTTTCTATGATAGAGATTTAATACGAAACCCGGAGGCATGGCTAGTGAAGGTTGTCTATACTCTATTTTTTCGATCGCATTCTTTAAATAGTTGCTTTGGTTATCTAAGTAGAAACTTGAACCCTTCAATTGCTTTTGAGGTTATTAAGAGGTTTAGAGATCCGTTATTGGGTTTCAAGTTTTTTGAGTTTAGTAGAACACACCTGAGCATTAACCATACTTTTAAAACCTATGATTTACTCATGAGGAGTCTTTGTCAAATAGGTCTCCATGATTCTGCTAAAGTTGTGTTTGATTGTATGAGGAGTGATGGGATTTTGCCGGATAGTTCCATCATAGAACTCTTTGTTTCGTCGTATGCTCGAATGGGGAAGTTAGAATCTGCCAAAAAATTTCTTGAGGAGGTTCACTGTTATGGTATTAAAGTGAGTCCTCTTGTATACAATAACTTGTTGAATATGTTGGTCAAGCAGCACCAAGTAGATGAAGCTGTCTTACTATTCAGAGAGCATTTGGAACAACATTTTGTACCAGATGTTTACACTTTCAATATTCTAGTTAGAGGATTGTGCAGAATAGGAGAAATTGATAAGGCGTTTGAATTTTTCCAGAACATGGAAAAATTTGGTTGCTTTCCTGACATTGTTTCATATAATACGCTTATAAATGGGTTTTGTAGGGCTAATGAGATTAGTAAAGGGCATGATTTGTTAAAAGAAGTTCAGTCAATAAAAGGGGTTTCCCCGGATGTTATAACCTACACATCAATTATATCAGGCTATTGCAAATTGGGCGATATGAAAGCAGCTTCTAAGCTTTTCGATGAGATGGTTGGTTCTGCAATCAAACCCAATGATTTCACTTTCAATGTCCTCATTGATGGTTTTGGTAAAGCTGGAGACATGAGTTCTGCTTTGGTTATGTTCGAGAAAATGCTTCTTCTTGGCTGTCCACCGGATGTGGTCACGGTCACTTCCTTGATTGATGGTTATTGCCGAGCAGGTGAAGTGAATCAAGGTTTGAAGCTCTGGGAGGAGATGAAAGTAAGGGACCTATCTCCAAATGTGTATACCTATGCTGTTCTCATCAATGCTCTATGCAAGGAAAATAGAATAGAGGAGGCCAGAATTTTTTTGAGGCAGTTGAAATTGATTGAGGTTGTTCCTAAATCATTCATTTATAATCCTGTGATCGATGGGTTTTGCAAGGCTGGGAGGGTGGATGAGGCAAATGACATTGTGGCTGAGATGCAAGAGAAAAGATGCAGCCCCGATAAGATAACATTTACCATTCTCATTATTGGAAACTGTATGAAAGGGAGAATGGTTGAAGCAATTAGCATATTTTATAAGATGTTGGAAACCAAATGTATTCCAGATGAAATAACTATTAGTTCTTTGACATCTTGCCTTCTGAAGGCTGGAATGCCTAATGAAGCCTCTCAAATCCAACAAGCTGCTTTAGAGAACCTGAACCTGGGCTTGTTATCCTTGAGAAGTCCAGTTACAAGAAAATCTTCATGTGTGCCAGTTGCTGTTTGATGAGGCTTATTATGGAAGTGAATTAAGAACTTTTGGCCTGCCATGATTGAGAAATGTTCTCTTCTTCTGTGCCAGATCACAAAAATAAGCTAGTCGAGGACGAGACAAATAGCTTTATAGACGGTTGGTACATTTACGATACGTCGATATCCACCCCCACATTAGTTTTTGTAATAATAATGAAAAAATGAATGGTATTTATTGTGGCACACTGCCCGTTGTGCTTGTTGAACCTGGGATGTTTTTTCTTTGGGAAAGCTAGTATCTCTCTGCATGATTCATCTGCTCTATCTGTTGCTAGGGACTAGGGTACAATACATGTTATGCAGAAAATAAGTTTCTTCCCAAAACATGGATATTATTTTTCATAGAGTTATGAACTACCTCCAATTGGCCTAATTATCATAAAGAGCTATAGTTATGAAAGTCTTAGAGGGGAATCATTATATAGTGGCCGACGCTGCTTATCTAAGATTTAATATCCTATGTGTTAACTTGACAACTGAATCTAGTAACATCAAATGATTGTCTTTTGAAAATAGTCAAAGTATCCAATTATCTTCTTCACTCATAAAAGGAAACTAAAGACCTTTGTCGGGGTGGACTAGTAGTGAAGGGGTGATGCATAGAATAAAGTATCTAACCACCAAAGTTAACAACTTTTTTTCATAATCGTGCCTTGCGAGTGATTGATGTTTCTGTTCTTCGTTCAGACTTGCAGGCCATTACTAATCCGAGTTGTTCTTCCATAAAAGGGTTTAGATCTCCCCTGTGTGAATCCAACAATGGCTGCCCTAACAATTTCTTGAACAGCGGAGCATGGCCAAAACCTTTGGAATTCTGAATGTGAAAAGTGATCAAAGAGGTGTGCTGAAGCTGATGTGGATGACAGCGAGGCGAGACCATTGGGCAATAATATACCTCGGATTTACAACACTTGTTCTCACACTAATAGATTAGTGGCTGGAAGAAATGCAGATGCGCACAGACCAAACGTAAGTCTGCTTACTTATTTTTCATTCTTGTGGTTTGAGAAAGTGAAACAATGTTAGGGCTGGCAGAGGTTTTTGGTCATGTACAGGTCATTTCTTTCGCTTTCTAAAATGATAAAATTAATTCAATATCATATTTTGTTTGTTGAGTTGACTTGATTCTACTTGAGTGGTGGAATATCCTGGTTAGCTGAGTTCCAATTTACAGGTAAATATTTCTGATGTTTCCAGACGGATGAATCTTGAATTACAAATTTTTAGTTAAGCTCCTCGAATATTGTTGCGTGATAAACTGCCTTCACTATTTAGTAAGAAATTATTTCATAGGTAGACAACTAACTGTCATGAATTGAACCTATATTCTAGTGGTTATTTTGGTTCGATTTTTATCAATTTTGTGTCAAGCTGATAAATGAACCAATATCTTCGATTTTTCAATCGATTTTTCAACCATTTGAGTCGTAATCAATATCCAATAAAGGACAATATCATTGGTTGGGTTTGGTTTTGGTTTGATTTTGATTTAAATTAGAATTTGATTTTTAACTTGATTTTATGGATTTTTATTTTACTAGTCATAAGCAACATTTTTCATAAATAACATTCTGCTTCTTTCATCAAATCTTAATGCATATTTTTATTTTTCTTGAGTATTTATATATTCGGTTTGATTTGATTTTATGTGTATTGGTTCTTCCAGTTTGGTTTAGTTCGGTTTCGTCGATTTTGTTTGTTTTTCCATTTACCTCACCTCTAAGGCGTTGTTTGACAATTATGTCATTTTATGATGGATGTTTCTATGATTTGTATAAGTCGAGTTTAGTTTTCGGCATTTAATATTACAGGGACTATATTTCTTTACTTTCTTTCAATAAATATGCATCAAAATTTGTTACATGAAATTATTCAACCTGTGAAAAAATGGAAGGTGAGTATAAAAGAACAAAAAGATGGGTTTCTTTTGTTGACCGTTGTGGTGGTGGGATGGCTAACTGGCGGATGGAGTGAGGCCGTCGCCGCCGTTAGTGACCGGTTTCCAGTCGGTGGCCAACTCAAACGCTTGAACTGCTAATTAATTAAAACCCAGTTATTTGAACAAGTTAAAAAAGTATTTTCTTTTGTTTTTACCATATGAACGGAATACTCGCTATGGATATAATTCTTGCCGTCGACCCATGTTGTGAAATTCAATTTTAGTTCTTCGGTTAAGAATTAAACGTGCTTTACTTTGAGATTATTAATATGAAACAATTTTAATCTATCATTGTTTTTTTATTAGTTAAATTATCATTTTTATATATTTATGTACATGCATTATTACATTATATCTCATAAATATTAAGAAATATGTATAAGATATTTACAATAAAGTTGACAAATATTGATCTTTGATTAATGTTTCTCGACCGGTAGCTTGACTTATTTTATTTTTATTTTTTGTAGAAAAGAGTGGACTTAGTGGAGAAGAGTAGAGAGATTTATGGTAGTTAGAACAATTAACTACTGGAAATTGGTATTAACAATAGTTAAAGCAATTAACTATTTGTTCGGGGATTGATGTAGTAGTAATTGGGTAATAAATTACTTGTTTGGAAATTGATTGATGTTATTAGTGGTTGAGTGATATATTTGATGTAAATTTTGATAAAGAGATTGATGAATGGTTTGATAGAGAGTTTGATGAACAGTTAAGACTGGTTATTTAAAATAAAAAATAAACGAGTGGTTGTTGAGGAATTCTTCTACTAGATACATAGTCTTTTACTCGAAGTTCCATGTTAAATGGCTAGAAGTAATGGCATGAATAGGTTGTTACCTTAATTAGCAGCCAAATTTAGTCAAAGTCAAGCTTATTGATAACCAGTCAGAGGATCTAAACGATATGCGTTATATTACTATTGATATCAAAACATGTGTAATATTGGCTATTAATATCTAATTTTGGGTTGTGTTGTATGTATGGTGCCATGGTTACGCTGGTTCAATGTATGTTTCATATGGCTACATTGCATTCTCATCATGATTGTATGTTAGTTGTCAATGTTGCATGTTAAGTTAGTTTCTTTACTTTTATTTAGTGTATGATTCCTTAACTATTTTCATTTGTAAGAGTGTCACTTTAGATATGTGTCAAAATGTACTAAGGGGTACGATTAGTTTTGTTTCTTCCTCCCAATAAGATGATGCAAAATTATGTTGGAGGCTTCTTTATACGAACATCTAAGACGTAAGATGTACCATTGATAGTTATAAACTTCCCAATAAAGCGGGCCCTTTTAGTTAAAGACGTGCATATGTAGTGTCTAGATAGTGTTTCATGTGAACCTTCATCTTTTAACATAAAATGGGACATTAACCGTATGACCTTAGGCAGAAGCATAAACTTAAGTAGTGTGTTAAATCAGTGAGTAACTCCAAAGCGACAATATAGTTATCATGATGTCGAAGACAATACCACAACTAGTTTCAAATCAACTAAGTGAGAACATTATGAAGAATAATGAAGCGTCAAGATCGTCAACAACCTTGAAGAATGTCTTTGAAGTTTTAGTTTAAAAATAAGAATATCTAGATGAGAGTCAAATAATACAAAAGTTCTTTGACAAGCAGATGAGAGTTACAAACACTAAGGGCACGTTTGGCCCACGACTTTTCCAAACCCGAGTTACCATTTTTTGTTAAACCGCGTTTCACGAAATCGAGTTCCCAGCCCAAGAAAGCCCGAAGACTTTTCCAAACCCTGTCAGGAAAGATGCCAGAACCTTGAGGGAGCATACCTCTCCAGCCCAAGTCTTCAACCATCTGCGCCACCCCCTTGGGACTTTGTATTTCATTTTTTTTTATTCTCTCCTTTATCTCATTTCATATTTTAAAAATAATTTTTCAAATTTATTTATTATTTTTTTTTTATGAAATTAAATTTCATGGTAACTTGATAATTTATTTCATATTCAATAATAATTTTATAATCAATTTCTTAATTTAAATGAACAAGTTATTATATAACGATTTAAGTTTTTTTTTTTTTTTTTGTAAAATAAGTTTTAATTAAACAAATGTTTTGTAATTTTTAATTAATGATAATTTTATAATGCAATTCACATTTTATAAATATGTTTTGTAATGTTGAATTAACGTTCATATTTTTATTTTTGATTATCTAAATAAATTTTAAATAGTTATTAATTTATTTGTCGATATTATTTTATATATTAATACAAATTGTGAATAAATAAATAAAAAGACACTATTAAAAAACAAATCTTCAATGTTAATAAAAAGATATATATGTAGTCTTATTCACATGATATCATATTCTAGAAAATAGATTTTGTAATTTAAGTAGTGTATATTTGGTGCTAATGGCAAGTAAGAACACATCACCTTCCACTTAATTTTTTTTTAACTTATTTTCCAAAAAATATTTACTCATTTCGTTTTAAATATTTTTTCATCCAAATAATTTTGTTCATTTTTCATAACTTTTTTTCCTTTACATTTTAATTTTGTTATTTTAGTATACATAATTTTTTTTTCCTCTTTAATAACTCCTTCATTTATATTTTGAAAAAATAGTTTAAAACAAACATCGCTTTGTAATTTTTAATTAACGATAATTTCATAATAAAATTAACATTACAAATAATGTTTCATATTGATAAATTAACATTAATGTCATGTTCAAATTCGTATTTTAAAAATATGTTTATAAATTAAATTCAAACAAAAGTAATACATTTTCTTTTACAATTATTTTAAAATATTTATTAATTCATATCGTCTTTTATTTCATTTCTTAAACAAAAAATGCAAAAAAATTTCAACAATAATAATAATTTGAAATTTGAAATAATCAAAAACTTAAAAAATATATTATTTGTTTATTTAAATATATCCATAAATATTACATCATACAAAAAGAACAACCGACGCTATTTATAACCCATCCATAAACATTATTCATGCAAATAAAAATTAATAACACGTTTATCTAAACACTCTACCAAAACCCTGAGCTATTAATAAAACACTCAAAACAAGTCCTCATAAAATCTCAAACATAATGTTTGTATAACAAAAATATTTTTGATTAATAAAATTAAATATTAGTATTCATTCAAGTATACTAAGCAATAATAAATAATAAGTTTCTTTATTAATAAAATTATTTTTTCATTATTGATTTGATAAATTATTTATATTATGTTAATGTATTTAAATAGTGCCATTTAAACTATACTTAATTAACATTTGTATTATTTAAATTGAAGTTACAATTCATTTATTATTTAAGTTAAATTTAAAATTTAACATCAAAATTATCAAAAACTAAAGTAAAATAATTAAGATGAGTAAATTTGACAATTGATCAAACAACAAACAATCAAAACGATCAATTATATTTTTATAAAAAATACAATACATAAATAATTATAAATATTGATAATAGAACATCTATAATGCATTAATAAAAAAACAAATATATAATATATAAATATTAAAAAAGAAATTAAATAGACAATCTTGATAGAAAAGAGGTCTTAATGATGCGCCCAAACGAATGGCTGGGACCACCCCATCTATAATTAATTATAAAACATTACTAATGTAAACATATTGATGATAATATGTCTTGTAACTTTTCAACGTCCTTACCTATATATATCAACATCAACATTTAATTATTCCTAATATTTACAATTAAATAATTTAAAATAAAAAACCTTCCGCTTTTAATTAATATTTGATATTTGATTAAAATATAATTTGAGTTTTGTTCAATTATTCTATATTTTAAAAAGTTTAACTTTAGTACATAAATTTTTAATTTTGTTCTATTCTTAATTTTTAAAATTGTTCAATATTAATTCTTAAATTTTTAAGATAAATAAATTTGATTTTTATTGAAAATTTTTTTGTTGATTTTTCTTAAAAAAAAATATGAACATTCTATGTAAAATTTTAAAGTAGGTTTACATATTCTTATTTACTTGAGATTATTATAGGATTCATTTTTTTTTTTTAATTTGTTTGCTAAAATGGAAAAAAATTAAAATATGAAAATCTGAACCAAAATAGAAGAAAAAAAGGTACATAAATTAAAATAAGATTTTTAAAAGTATACAAATCAAAACAAAACGGATATTAAAAATGATATTTTAACCTTAATTTTTTTTTTTTTATGAAAATCGAGATTTCACATTTTTAATCTTACTATGCATTTAGACTTAAAAAAAATGTATATAATATTTTTTTGGCTCAACAAAGTATGGGTTCACTGGTCAAGTTTAGGATATATTTGTACCACAAAGAACTAATGATAATGTTTGGTGATTAGTCCATCGATAATCATTTCTCTCGTAATCACGTATTTATAAAATTACCATTTTACTCGGACAATTTTTTATTAATAATTTTTTCACTCCCATTTATTTATTTTTTATTTTTTGTCAATTTTTTTTTTACTTAAAATACAAATAATCATTGGATTCATTACAAATACGTACAAATAACTATTCATTCATATCTTACATTTTTTATTCAGTCCCGATTCTTATTTATTCCATAATCATTCGTATTCACTTAATACAACACGAGAAGAGTAGATTAAAAAATTAATCTTGTAAAAAAATAAATGTATTTAATTTTCATATACAACATTAGAGATATGATTTTAGGTTGCAATTTTGTGACAGAAGACATTGAGTTATTAATAAAAAATAAATGACAAACTAAAATACTTGTATGTATACGTTTATGGAAGGTTCGAAATACAGAAATGTATGCAATTAGGAGCTGCGAATGCTGCTTCGTAAGGATTAGGAAAAATTTGTAATCGTCAAAGTAAGCTGTCTTCCTCCACGCGTTATTATAATTTTAATGTCAAAAAGTTACCCTCTTCCTATTTTATTTTTTTAAATATTATATTTACAAGTCAATAATGCCTCCTTGACTTTTATTAGATCATGACATTCAACCCCGGCCCCACCTCCTACACTTATTTACTATTTTATTTATTTATTTATTATTTTTTTTAAGATCATTTCTTACTGTTATTTATTTTAAAATCCTACAACACATGTCATTTGCACCGTTGTTTATTGTTTTTAATTGGATGAATTAATATTTTCGAAATGCTCGTTTTAATGTTTGGAGGCGTTTGTTTGAGATTTTATGGAGTGTTTATTTTGAGTGTTTAGGTATGAAGAGTTATTAGGAGTGTTTATCATTTTTTTTTATAATAACTCGTTTGTTTGATAGTTTTAGTGGAATGTTTAGGATTAAATACTTATTTGTTTCATGATTTTGTTGTTGGTTTCGAGATAATTGTTTGTTTGTAGAATTGTTTTCGTAGAGTGACTGTGATAAAAAAAATTTGGATCGCTTATTTTGTGGGTTTATGAAGCACTTATTAGGAGTACATGAACTTATTTTGTGGGTTTATGAAGCACTTATTTGGACACTTAAGTGCTCTATTTTTTGGCTTCCCAAACAAACATTTGATAAAATTTAACATCTCAAACTTAATTAAAACCCATAAACAAACACCTCCTTATTGATTTGTTTGTGTGTGATTTGAAAAAAGTGTTTTGTTTTAATTTTTGGTCCAAATATTAGTTGTTAATTGTCTTTTATTTTATTGAGTTTCAAACCTATCACCACTTAATTATAAACTATTGTTTCGGTTTATAATTGATAATTATTATTTAAATTATAAACTTGTAATTCTATTTCATATCAAACATATATTTGAAAACATTAAATGCAATTATATTTGAAAAATAATACCTAAATAATCAAATCAATTGAACATTAAATGCAATTATATTTGAAAAATAATACCTAAATAATCAAAGCAATGCAGGGCAATTGATAGTTTATTTATCATTTAACAATGTGGCATTTTAACAGTTAAATTAATAATAAGTTATATCATATTTAAAACACAATAATAAAAATTAAATTAATAAAATAAATAAGAATTAATTAGTGTGGAATAATGTTTAGGTGGGTCCATGGAGCAGCTATTATGTGATACAGGGTGTCAAACTCAACAAACACAGCATATAAGGGGTGGTGATACAATACAATAAAATCATTTTAGAATTCTGTCCTTATTTCAAAGCTACCCCTTAATCTTTCCATTATTTCAATACTGCCCCTACGTTTTCCCATGAGAAAATTCACTGTTTGCATATAAAGGGTGCTGAATCTGCAACGACCAACAATGGTGGCGAAGAAGATGAAGTGGAGATCCATATTCTCGAGCTGCTGTGAAGTGGATTCGCACTCGGAAGCAATCAAAGTAGTTGCAGCGGCAAAGCCGAGTTCATCTTCAAGGATTTCGATACTGGATTTGAGTAACCCTAATTCCATTCTCTCCGGCGATCTCTCCATTTCTCTCGCCGGATCTGACATACACGCCTTCTCCCACGCCGAATTGAAGCTTGTTTCTCAGAGCTTTTCCTCCGCCAATTTCATCGGAGAAGGTGGATTCGGCCCTGTTTACAAAGGCTTTATCGACGACAATCTCCGCCCTGGTTTGCGTCCTCAGCCCGTCGCTATTAAACTCCTCGATTTGGATGGTACTCAAGGACACCGCGAATGGCTGGTAATTTTTTATCACATCACTTCGATTTGATTTTATTCCAGTTTTGTACAGTTCGATTCAGTTTCAATTTGTTGTTACAGACGGAGGTGATTTTTCTTGGGCAACTTAAGCACGCTCATCTTGTTAAGCTGATTGGCTATTGTTGCGAAGACGAACATAGGCTGCTTGTTTATGAGTATATGCCTAGAGGAAGCTTAGAGAATCAACTTTTCAAAAGTACGCTCATCTACTTTGACTCCTTTCTGTTAAATTTGTTCAAAATTAATCGATTTATTGGATTTGGTTTGTGCAGAATTTTCAATCCCATTGCCTTGGTCGACGAGAATGAAGATCGCTCTTGGAGCTGCCAAGGGTTTGGCCTTCCTCCATGAAGCGGATAAACCAGTTATTTACAGAGATTTCAAAGCTTCGAACGTACTGCTTGATTCTGTAAGCATACATCTATGCTGATAGATTGTCAATGGTTCATTAGTAATTCCTAATTGTTAAGTTGAATTGAATGTTGTTGTTTTTGGTTTTCAGGATTATACTGCAAAGCTCTCTGATTTTGGTCTGGCCAAAGACGGTCCAGAAGGAGATAACACTCACGTTTCCACCCGAGTAATGGGCACTCATGGTTATGCCGCGCCGGAGTATATCATGACCGGTAAATAACTTATGAGCTTAAACTTTGAATAAGTTTAATTGATTAGTTTATGACGTTACTTAACATTTTTGGCAATTAGTTTATGAGGTTACTCAACCTTTTGGATTGATTGACGCTCATGAGATCCACGTTAATGACAATAGTTGGAAAAAATATATATAACACATCCCATCAATTCAAACTTTTGCAATAATTCTCAATTAGAGTATTAGTTAAGCAATATTAGTGTATTCGTTCTGGTATCGGAATATATTGAAGGACAAAAATAATTCGAGGTATCTATAAGGTAATATTACCAGTGGGTCTTGAATTGAAGACCTCAAAAAGAACATGTTTTTAAAGTTCAAGTCTTCGACTAACTATGCCGTTGCTATGACCTCCTCTCCCTATTGTAGTTAAACTAAAAGAGTTAAAAGATTGATCTTTGATTTGACAAAAGTTATGGAATGCCATTTTCAGGGCATTTGACGGCAATGAGCGATGTGTATAGTTTCGGAGTGGTGCTATTGGAGCTGCTGACAGGGCGGAGGTCGGTGGAGAAGAGCAGCCGAAAGAGGCAGCAGAATTTGGCAGAGTGGGCGAGGCCAATACTGAACGATCCAAGGAAGCTAAGCCGTATAATAGACCCTAGACTTGAAGGGCAATACTCAGAAACAGGAGCTCAAAAAGCAGCATCATTGGCGTACCAATGCTTGAGCCACCGACCAAAGCAGCGGCCCACGATGAGCGCCGTCGTGCAGATATTAGAGCCACTCAAGGATTTCGATGACATATCTGCAGGCACATTCGTTTACACGGTGGCTCTCTCCGAAACTGATTTAAAAAAGAAACCAACAGGAAACCGCAATGCAGAAGAAGCCAACAAGTAAGCCAATTCATAAAACCCAACTGTAGATATTGGAGAAGCTTTGATTAAAGAGATTTTTTTTTTTCTTTTATTTTTTTTAAGCTGTTCAAAGGGATCATAATTAATTAATTTGCATGCCATGAAAGAGTTGCTACAGTTTTTCCTCCTGAACACACGGATCTAATGCATTAATTATTATTTTAGTGTTGTAATTAATAGTGCTCGATTTAAAATAAAATAAATAAAAGTGTCACAATTGAATAATTTATTAATTCTAATCTAATGCGTTCACACTGCAATACACAGCTAATCTGTTTTGACTTGAAACTACAAAAAAAAGAATGTATATCTTAATGAAGATGAGTATGTCTTCCACTCACATATAACCCAAGTCTTTGTTTGTTAAAAGACTTTAATCTCTATATTAGAAATTAGATAGTGTGGACATATATTTCAAAATTAATTGGTAATGGGAAGAGTAGTCCATTCTATATGTGGGACATTTGTCACAAGGTGAGTATTCCAACAATCTCGAACATATTCCCTCCACCGAAATAATACCCGCTTTGGCTCACTCGCTTGGGTCGGATCCAACTCTTTGGTCCTCGAATTATTTGGGGGTCAATAACCTTCGAGCTCTTATACCATATTAGAAAGCTAGATAGTGTGAGCATTCATCTCAAAATCAATTGGCTATGGGAGGAATAGCCCACCCTATCTTTAAACATGTTGAAGAATTCCCACCTTTTTCAATGTAGGACATTTGCCACAGGGTGAGTATCTCCAACATGCCCCCTCAAGATGCAATTTAGTTTTATGGTTTAAAAAAATTAAAGTTTAGTCTCTAAGATTTAATGAAATATAAAAAATAATTTATTAGTTCATAATTGTTGGTGAAGTTACATTTATGTACGATTTACGAATAACATAAACTATTTTGTAGCTTCTTATCAAATTATAAGGACTAAATTTTATTTTTTTTAAAAAAAATTATAAAATTAGTTTATATATTTCTTTAAACTATAGGGACTAAATTTTAAATTTCTCTAAACGAATGAGATTAGTCTAGTTTTTCGACCATAAAAACTAAAATTTAACTTTTTCTTCCAACCATATGCTCAAATTTATAGTTTGCTTTTTATTATTGTTATTATTATTATTATTCTTGCTATTATTATTAATTATGAAAGTACAAATAAGTTTCAAATTGCTTTTAAGTTCGTTTAATCTTAATGGGATATTATCTAACAATGAAACTTAATTGGTTCCATTATAATTTTAATATTAGAAAGAATACAATATGAACAGAACATATTTTGTTAAATCTTTTTAAAAGTCTGTGGGTAAAGTTCTTGGGAGTATTTTTATACATAAAAAAAAAAAAAGTTAAATTTTATTAAATGGATTTGGACAAAAATCAAACCATTGAAAATTAAATTGAGAAAAAAAAAAAAAAACAAAAATAGACTTTGTCTATAAAAGTTGTCACGCCATTATCTTAAAAAATAAATGGTCACATTATTATCTTAAAAATTAATGAAAAAATGAAATGGAGTTTCGGATCAATTATAAATTAATATTGTCCAAGAACTAGTTGGATTAGAAGGTGGTATATTTAGAATTTGTGCTAATTTTTTTTTTTAAATCCAATTAAAAAAATTCAAATTCAAACGACTAGACCTCCGAATAAAGAGGTCTACATTTATATAGATAGAGCCAAATGCGTTAAGCCCAGAAGTTAGATCCATTAGCCCAATGCTTTAAACTCCAAGCTAGCATTTGATAGTTAAGCTTCGAGTTACGGGGTTAGGATGAGATTAACATAAATAACGTTGAGAAGTGAACTTCACACTACATTCAATCAAATGTTATTTCTTAAGACAGATTCATAAAGGAACAAAAACTCTCATTCGAGCTCAAAGCAATAGAATAATGTTAAGTGTGCACTAATGAGATAGTTAAATCTAATTTACTCGTTTAACATGTAAGAAGATCCTCAACGTGAAGTTAATGAACATGGTTAATAGATCTCTTAACACTCTTATATCTTGAGAGTTGGTGAAGTGAACATGAATGGATGGCCAAGATCCTAGGGCAATCCTTTTTAATTTCCTCTTCCATTCCCAACAAGTTTCCACGTGTCTAAGGGGCAAAAGCTCTTTTAGTTCCATTACTCGCTTTCTCTTCCTATCTCGTTTAGCTTGACGAAAATTTTTCATCTCCACTCACTTCTCATTCGCCGTCTAATCAAGACTCATCACCCTAATAGGAAAAGTCCTCACAAGGCCCCGACCTCGCGATGAAAATGGACATCTATAATGATATGTACACTTACTAATCTCATTATAATACACACATATATAGAAAGAGATATACGTACACTAATAGTAAGTGCTCGGGTCAACTTGTATGCCGTTCGACTATTTTTAATTCATAAATCCAAAATATTTAAATTTTAAAAAAGATCTATAAATAATTATTGGTGTCATGAAGTAAATAAATAAATATAATAATGATAATTATCATTATTATTTGATTCAACGTAATAATTTTTAGGTTAAAATACTATTTTTGTCCCAAGACTTTGAGATTTGTTTTATTTTGGACCGTGGACTTTTAAAAGTTCAATTTTAATCTCTAGACTTTCAAGTTTGTTCGTTTTGATACCTAGACTTTCAAATTTGTTTTAGCTTAATTATTTCACTATCAAATGTTCAATTTTAAACTCTAGAATTTCAAAATAAATTAAATTTGGTGTTTAGTTGAATTTTTTTTGTTAAATTTTTATTGAAAACCATATTTATTTATAAATTTAAGAAATATGTTCACATATAATTTTTTTATATTAAGATTGTTGAAGCAATTTGAAAAAAATATCAATTTTAAATTTATCATAGGAACTAATTTTATTTATTTATTTTTTAAATTTAAGGAATAAAATGATTTTTTTTTAGTTGAGGATTAAAATTGGTCATTTAAAAATTGAGAGATCAAAATAGAACAAACTTAAAAATACATAAATTAAAATTAAACATTTATAAGTTTAGAAATTAAAATCAAACTAGTAAAAAAATCTTACTTTAACCTAATTATTATTATTGGCGTGAGAATATCATTAATTTATTATTTTTTTTTTTTTTGAGTTTTGATTATATCACAATTTCTATTTTTCTTTTTATATCAACGAAGTGTCGACATAATGATGTAATTAAAATGGTAAAAACATTTCTTAAAAAATAAAAAATTAGCGACAGAGAAATTCAGTCCTCCGCCCGTGTTAAACAGAGGAGGAAGAAGAAGCAGGTTTCTTGCGAATTATGGCTACTTTGGACTCGGACGTGCCGATGATTCCCGCCGGTGATGCGTTGATCGGTGCCGGTTCATCCTCTAGCAAGAAACCGAAGCGTTTTGAGATAAAAAAGTGGAACGCCGTCGCTCTTTGGGCATGGGGTAATTTCGTAACCCTAATCTTCCTAGCCTCTCACACGGCCTTGATTACTGCTCTCGATCTCCTCTTTGCCTTCTTACATCTAAATCTTCATCTCTAATTTTTCGTGTTGTTAATTTCTTGATGTAGATATCGTCGTCGATAACTGTGCGATCTGCAGGAATCATATCATGGATCTGTGTAAGTTTTATCTTTTTTTTTTACCCAGTTCTAAAATTTCTACAATGATCTTCACCCTCTTTATGATTTTTCCCCATAATTTCTATATTATTTGTAATTACTTTAACCGTTCACTACTGTTTTTGTTGTGCAGGTATCGAGTGCCAAGCAAACCAGGCTAGCGCAACCAGCGAGGAATGTACTGTGGCTTGGGGTACGTTTTCTTATCAGCACAGATACGAGTTTCTATTATTTTCTATGCTTTTGTTGTTCTGCTTTGATCCTGATGGATACTGAGGCGGGTGATTGGATTTATTTGCTGTGATGAATGTTTTTAGCAATATTAATATTTCTGATTATGATGACACCATTGTTCGGCTATTCTTTGCCACCGCTTTTTGTTGAGCTAAGCCTTGTAATGTATTTGGTTAGTTGGTGCTTCCCTTAGACCTCTGAGAGTTCTACCATCCAACTGTTAGGGCACAATCTAAATGGGCAAGTTAGAATCATTTGGACTAATGCAGTGTTTACTACTATTTAGAAACTGTGTTTTTAAGAGAAGTTAGAATCTTCTGAGGGATTGATTTTAGCTCAAAGGCTTTTGGGACCTCGGGAAACTATAATCTTCTTCTTGGTGCCTTTTTAATTTTTGGGTTATGCTATTTTGGAAAAATGAGGTAAAGTAAGTGGTGACCTTAAGCAACAAAACTTTGCTATGTTTGTAAAGTTAAATGAGATTTCAAATTGAACTGAGTTATGGGGCTAGGCCGTTTCAAGTATTCAGGCAAAGTAGCAGTCAAGTTTTTTCACCAAGATAAACATGGTATAACTATAGCCGATTAGTTAATATTGCAGAAACAAGACAAAAATTGATGGAATTTCTCAATTTTAAGTGGATTTTGTTGCAATGATATAAGTTTTAGATCACAACTTGGCTACTGCACTCTCAATTTTTTGTGTTATTTTTTTAAAAGTCTTGGAGGAAAACTTGGAGTCGGGTTAGACGTTGGTTTACCAAGAAGAACAATAGTACTTTTTCTCGTGGATAATCGCAGCTAAATATAGGGTCTTGATTGAAGGTAATTGTAAATGGATTTTTGTGCAAGGCAAGGATGTTTCGGAGGAAAGCCTTGTGTTAATTTTAATGATTAGTAATTTTGTACATCAATAAAATTGTTTCTTATGCAAAAAAAAAAAAGAAAAAGAAAAAGAAAAAAAGATTTAGATGAGATGGTTAAGTTTGAAATTTGTTTGCAGATTTTGAGAGGGGGGATACTAAGTGAGCAAGGTGTATAAGTAGGTTTAATGATGAGGAACTTCATCAAACTTAGAAGCCCATGAATAAGGAGCTGCTTGAGTTACTAGTGTTAGGATTACTGGGAAGAAGGCTAGGATGAGAAAGGAAATTCTTATGTGGTGTAGTTGTTGTAAATTGTAATGTAACCATACGTTGCTTTCAACTTTCATGATTGATAAAAAAAGTGAACTTTTAAGTTTTTCCAACAGTTAAAAGATTAGACGACAGTTATGACTTATGAGTAAAGATACAACATACAAGAACTATTTAGTAATAAGTAGCAGCCCAATAAAGATCTCAAAAGTTATACTTTAATACTTCACAACACTGACAACGTTTTTCCTCTTTTGTTTTTTTTCTTGACTCCAACTTATTGATTGTATGGAATTGCAAAAGTGAGGAAAATCCCAATTCATTGGAGTTAAAAAAAACTCTCCAACTAGATAAATTTGAAGAGAAGAGAACACAAGCTACAATCATGGAAAAGTGGACCAATTTTTTAAAACAACCAATGTTTCTTATCCAAAAAAAATAACCAAGTTTTAAAAGGCCATTGAGGCTTATGCCTCGAGGCAAGGCTCTAACTTTGTGGTTTGATTGCTCCAGTATTCTAAGCTTGGAGAGTTGTATCAAAGCCATCGTATGATAGTAAAGAATAGAGGAAAATGGCCCAACGTATTTTCCAGTGAAGAAATGTTCAGTGAAGATGTGTAGGTTTCCAAAAAAAAAAAAACCAGAGGATAGTGGGTGACTCTAGAATCCTTTGTAGTTTTATGCCGTGCCCAAGGGTAAGAGGAAGCTTGATAAGTGTGGTCTTAGAGGGTTCACGTATTGGGAGAGCAAACTTATCAATGATTTCCCTGCCGGAGGAGGTTGCATGAGGAGAGAAGAGAAAGCCGCAATATCAAGCTGAGAGAAAAGCGAATGCTCAATGTGGGAGATAAAAGAGAGGAGAGAAAATAGGAAGAGAAATGGGTGTACTTACCGATGAAGGGTGATGTTAGTGGAGAGAAAAAGAGAGGAGAGGGAAAGATGATGGTGCGTGGAGTGGGGTGAAGGTTAGAGAGTGACGACATACTAGATTGGATGGGAAAAGGAGCAAGACTCAATTGATATATTTTTTTTCTTTTAAGAGGAGAGACCATTTCATTGATGAATAAAATGAAATGTTGGAGGTAAAGTTCCAAAGCACTCAAAGATATTTACATTAAAATAACTCTAACTAGCACTTAAAGATGAAAGACCATAATGAATAAAAGAGGTCTGAAACTAGAATCTATTTACACCAAATAAAGAAGAATTAAAAACTATAGGATCCATTAAACTATCAAAGTGAAGACTGTCTGAAAATTTGTCCATCTGTTTCAGATCAAAGATTTAGAATACACATTGAGGAAGCTGCAAAATCTTCTAGTTCTTTGGACTATGGAAAGTATTGTCCACAAAAACCATGGTAGCAGATAAAAAATATTACAAGTTAGACCAAACCCCAGCCAAAAGCCTCCCAGAAAATATGTTAAAAAATAGTCAGCAAATATGTCCAATTTCAATATCTCTTGGGATATTGGGATCAAGACTTGATGAGCCGAATGGGAAATTTTCTAATCTTGAAAGGAGGAGATAGACCGACTTTAGTCCAATTAGTCATATTGCCTTCCCTGGTCTTTTATATTTTTTAGTAGCTTTAGTTGACCGGTTTTTTGTTTTTTGGAACTTCATAAAGTGGCTGCAAGCAGTCAACAGGACAAAATGAACTGTTTCTCTTGTGTAAAAAAAAGCAGGAACAATTATGTTGACGATAATGGTGTAATAATTCAAAATTGTGGCTATATTTACTAACATTTTGATGTTGAGGAAGATTATATCTTATCAGAGAATCATGGAGATGGTATAACTAATAAATCATATTTGGGATTTGTATTCTAAAATATTGATCTGATCCCTTGTTCTAGCTACACAGTATTTCTAGGATTGGTTAGTTAAAACTCCATCCAACTTACAATACGAAACATTATTTTGCTACTATCACCGAACTTTTATTGGTCGTTTTTGCTCTCGGGACTCATGGAATTATAGGAGCCAACAACTAGACGATACAATGGTTCTGAAATTTATGTTTTGTATCTGTAGGAGTGTGTAATCATGCATTTCATTTTCACTGTATCAGTAGATGGCTGAAGACGCGTCAAGTTTGCCCATTGGGTATGCATTTCGAGTTCTTTCCCTACACCCTTTATCCATAACTTCTTTGTTTTCTGGTTTCTTTTTTATGAAATTTGAAAATTGAATGAAACTTTTCTATTTTATAGATAATAGCGAGTGGGAATTTCAGAAGTACGGTCACTAGATCTTTGGTGTGTGAAGGGTATGGATCCTTAAAATTCTGGAGCTGGTAATGATGTTGTTGAAGATAGATTCTCTCCATTTTTTATGGTTTCTGAAAATAGCAATTTGAAGATGCATTTTGTTGCAAAAGTACTGAGTTATGCAGAGATATTAAAAGCCAGCCAACTTGAATCCTTATCTGATTCTATTTCGTAGTTTAGTTGTTTATAGGAATAGGGCCAGCACTTGAAATTAGTTCTTGCTTGTTTTGCTTACCATCTATTTGAACTTGTAAACATCTCACTCTGCCAATCTGGAACATTCGGATCTTATTGTTTGCCAATTTTTTTTTCTCTGTCAAGTAACAGTATTTTAATTATCTAAACTAAAATAACAATACGAATAATAATTTTGAATTCTCAACACATAAATTTGAGGGAGAGCTTTTTCTTTTTGTATATAATTAAAATATATGTAAGGTAGATTTTCACCCCGCCATTATTAATATTACTAGTTCAATGTTTGCTTCTCTCATTTCTCATTTGTGTCTAAGTGGTATTCTTCTAAACTTTGTCATTTCAGTTTTATTGGATAATCATTTAATTTTTATTAATTATAATTATTTTCACTCAATTTTCCTACAATAAATTTTTTATGATTTGAAATGAGGCATTTAAATTTTAGCTTTTTAAAAATCATTATTTAGTTGCCAAATCATTATTTGATTTTTTTTTTTTTATAGCAAACAAAAAATCATTTAAATTTGAAAAAAAAATCACATGGTTATCAAAATGAACCTATATTCTAACCAAAAATCATAGGTTAACATTGAAGATGCCGATCAATTTTTTAGAAGAGTAAAACTCCTCTGCATAGAGTTCTATATTTTTATTGTGTGGCTTATTACAAGTTACAACAAAATTATATATTTTAATCATTTTATTTGTAAAAAAGGTTGTGACTATAATGTAAATGTATTTATATGTTGGAGTTTATTCCATAATGGTGGGGGTGAAAAAGGACAAAGTAAAGCATATTATTGATTTAATTCATCAAAAAAGGCACCTCTGCATGAACTAATAATAATGTTTGGTAAAAAAAAAAAAAGAAAAAAGGAAAAAGAGATTATTATGATTGCTGCTACGAACCTGAGGTGAGGATGGGACAATGGCAGTGGCAGTGGATATGGGACCTGAGTTGAGCTGAGGCTGACCTCCCTCACTGTTTGTGCAGGTAATAAGTTTTAGGATTTGCCCATTTTTCCACCCTGTTCTTACAGCCACAGTTGCCAGTTTCTCAAACTCTCAAATTCATTTTCTTCTTCTTATTCACTCACCCAACAATCACTGTACCTTATTTCTACATTCTTGGAACTACTTGTTGACATTCCATAACTGACCCTTAAAGCTTAGCTTAGCAGCAGCAGCAGCAACACAAGTGTATTGGATTACAACAACTGCACCAGTTTCCTTTACACCCACCTAAACAGCAACAACAACTCTCTATTTTTGGACACTTGCATTTGCATCTGCACTTGCATTCACAGCATGGGCATTCTGGGCACGAAGGTAATGAACAACTCCAGCAGCATTGGCTTGGACACGAGCACGAGCATTCCGGTAGCGTTGGGCACGTGCAGCACTTCCTGCACTCCCCATAACACTCTCCGCATCCCCCGCAACAACACTTCCCCAAACAACACTTCCACCACTTGGGCAATTTGCAGCTGCCGCATGATATGGATTTACATGGATTGTTGCAAGTGCAGCAGGGCGGGATTTCGAGATGGATCGAGCATCCTGCATAACAGCAGCAGCATATCCAGGATAACTTGCAGCAGGGGAATCCACTGCATCAAGGGGGAATTAGTCTGTGTCAAATGCAGAGTCATCCTCTAACTAGAGCTTTCTCTTTTATATATGTGTATATATATATATTATAGTTCTTCTATGTTTAGGTATCAAAGAAACTCGTGGGAAATTAATTTCTTAATGTCTAATCACTATAGACCGAACTCATCACCTCTTAATTTTCCGAAATCCCGTCGAAAACTAGGAAACTCTATATTGTTAAAGCTTGCTCAATATTAGCCAAATTTACCTGCTTAACCTAAGAATACAACTGAGAAGGCCTACTAGTCAAATAGCAAAAGCAAGAAAAAGTTGAAGATCCTAGTTAAATACTAATCCACTTTAGAGTTTTCTAATTATGTAATCTACATCAAACATTTTCAAAAACCAAGCATGTTTTGAAAGAGAATTCAAATGTGATCTTATTGAAGAAGACAAACCAGTAAAATTTTAAAAAACCAATCCGTCGCGAAGTTTACGTTTCTTTAAACCATTTACGCTAACGCAGGATTCATACTTACCAGAGCCATTTCCAAAATCGACATCTGCGGCCATGCTTCTTATATCTGATCAACAGAAGAAACACATAAGCATGAAATTGAATAGACTCACAAAAGATTCTTAGAACATTAAGGGCATGTTTCGCTACGGCGGGAAGGGAAGTAAAGGTAAATTCGTGATTGATAAGATATAACTTGGTGGGTCAAACAGTAGGAAGCAATCACTTCCCTTCTCATCCCTTTCCACCGCACCAAACATACCCTAAAGATGATCGAAAATCCCTTACGTTGGTATCAAAGGATCTGATTTGGCTACAACATAGTCAGCAACCCTGCAAAGTAAAAAATTTATGTTTTCAAAACAAAAATAAAAAAAAAGAAATGGAAGCTAACTAAATCATAAGCAAAAGATTCAAATTACTTGGCAAATGAACTGGTGTACATACTCTTTGCAGCATCTAGATGCAGGTTGAAGACCTTCAGTAGATTTCAATTCTTCCTACTCCAAACAACAAAACCTTGTTAAAATTCTCCATAAAAATGAATCAAAAGAGAAAAACAGGAATAATTAACCCCTCAAAATCATTAGATTAAACATCAATCCCAGTGGGAATTGACACTTTATACTAAAGAAAAGAAATGTACATTACAAGAAAAGAACAAGAGACAAACAAAAAGAGAGAGAGGGGCAAAGTAATTGGAGACAAGGGGCAAAAATAAAACATACCCTTTTGATATCACAACATATAGGGAGAGTTTAGGGATGTCCCATTTGGTCCCTTCCCAAACAGACCAAACAATTTCAAAGGACAATATGAAGCAAAACATTGTAGTTTCATGCCAATAAGCATAAACAAGACAGATAAACAAAAAAAAAGAAAAGAAAAAGGGGGAAATGAAAAAAACCTCTAGAAAACCAATCTCTCTGTCAAGCATTTGAAGTTTGGCTGTTTGTCTGCGTTTGCCATACAAATCAGGGTAGTGAGGAGGGGATTTGGGGAGAGGGGGAGGGAGGGAAGGGAGTGAAGAAGAGGAAGGGGGATGATTGGGAGTAGCCATTTTGGGGGGAG
>JBBMEG010000020.1:13390100-13403049 GCA_037832605.1 Cyclanthera cordifolia
AACAGGTATTCGGTCCAATAAATATGAAATTGAGATCCGATTCAAGATTGGTGAGCCCAGAAGAGGCACCATCTTGAGGGGGTGCGTTGAGGTTCTCATAATGTCCCACATCGGTAAGGTGGGAACCTCCAAACATAATAACATAAGGTGGACTACTCTTCTCATAGCCAATTGGTTTTGAGATGAATGCCCATACTTTCTAATAAATACTACCTTATTATTTTGTGGGAGTTTTGCCCTTGGAATATTAATATATTATGATGAGCTGATCTGACAAGATGCATCTCTTATGCTTTAATTTTTTTTTTTTTTTTCTCAATTGATTGGATATTTTTAATCTTTTCCTTTCATCTCCATGATTTATATATTATTATTTAGGTTAAATTATAAACCTGGTCTCTATGGTCCGGGCCTAGTTTTGACTCTGTCTCTGTGATTTTAAACGTTGAAATTTAGCCCTTACGGTTTTTACTTAGTTTTAATCTCTATCGTTTGGTTAATCCTCATAAGTCATTCCTGAATTGTCTTTTACACACTAAAAAAACCACCTATTCCCAAATATTAGTACAAGTACACAGTACGAAGTAGATAACTTCAGCACCTTGCCACCTAAAAAAATGTGTCAATTTGTGTGGAAATTTTTTGAGGTTTGTGTTTGTCTAAACCACACTGATCAAACTGAAAACTTTTTGTCTAAACCACACTGATCAAATTGAAAACTTTTTAACTCATAAGAATCAAATTTAAACAAAACCCAAACTGTATGGACTAGATTGAAATTTCTATAACTCTAGGGATAAGATGGAAATTATGTCCAAACCAAAGAGACCAAATTTGTGATTTAAACTATTACTTTTGGTTTCTATGTGTCCTCTCTTCTGAATCTACTAAGCCCACCTAAACCCATTTATGTTTTTTTTTTCTACTGACCTGCCATTCTTTTCTCTCGTGGGTGCAATTGCTCTTGTGTCCCATCTGATTTGGCTACTGGTTATCCTCTCATATGATATGTGTGATGCAAGAAAACAAGAAGCAGTTAATAAGAATAGGGAAAGGAACTGCTGAAAGGTAATTTAGGTCTCTCAGGTATGATTTTATCATGCTAGTTTGTTTTTAATAAGAAGGGTTGAAAAGGGAAAGGAGAACAATTAGATTTCTTTTGAAATGCTCTCTCTCCTGCTCTGTCATTCCTCCCCTTTCTCGTCCCCCATGGTCATCTCCTATCCCCTACCTTGTCCTCGTCCTTTTTTCCCTTGCAAGCTGTGGGTTGGAACTACACTCTGTGTTTTATGCTGATGAATAAGAAGCCCTTCACCATTGAATTCGAGTGTGCATACAATGAAGTAGCATAAGATCTCTAAGCTTGGAAAGGGCCGGTATCTCTCTTTCATGGGGTGCCCTTTCTTGGATTCTAAATGGTTGGCGGACCTTCTCCTATCTCCCTTTGACCAAAAAATCTTCAAATAATTTAGAAGGAAAAATGCACCGTAATCTTTCAAGGGAAAATGCATCTTAATCTCTAAGGCAAGAACTATTATTTGCCTATGAAGCACGGACACAGTTACGAACATGATACGACATTCAATTTCTAAAAAAATAGGACAGATATAAAAGGAACGCTCTCGCCGAAAAACTCATCCACGAAGTAGTAAACACCTTTGATAAGGTTGCGAGGAAGGTGCCTTCTTTGATGGAGCCTTGATGCTGCCTTTATTTTAGGAGGGATGCAGAGGATTTGGATCATGTTTATTTACAGATGTGAGATAGCTTTAGCGGTTTGGAATAGGCTTTTTGTAGAGTTTGAACTTTTTTGGGCTATACGAAGAGACTGCAAGGATATGATCATGGAGTGTTTCCTTTGTCCTTTACGTGAGAAATGAAAGTTTTTGTGGCTAGGAGTATATGCTACGTTTTGGGGGCTCTAGGGAGATAGAGAGAGAGAGCGTATAGAATATTTCGTGGGGTTGAGAGGTTACAATTGTTTGAGACCTTTTTTTGATTTTATGTTTCTCTTTGGACTTTGATGGCGAAGCCCCCTTTTTTTTTTATTGGAAACATAGAACTCTTCAAACTTTTCCAATGTGAAGATAAAATGGAAAGATCATGGTCACAAAATGGGGGAAGATGGTGGCTTGAGAACAATGCAAGATCTATTGCAGAATCAATGAGGGTTCCTAGTGGGAGTGAAGTGTTGAAAATCCAATTGTTTGTTCCGTACACCACTTCGAAAAGAAAGCATAAATGATATTGAGCCATAAAATCTCCTTTGCACCCTTGAGGGAGGATGACCAATAAGGAAGTGGCAAATGAGAGAAGGAAGATCCTCCGGTCTAGCAGATGACCAACTGAAAATGGAGAGAATTTTGTCCACAGCTATTAAAAACGTGATCTCGAGACTTGATATTCATAACAAAAATGATAGAATCTTGGTGATAGGCTCAAACAAGGAACTTTTTTCTGAAAACATTTCGAGTATAACCGCCATGTGAGAGTTCCCAAACTAAAAACTTTACCTTCTTTGGCAGAGGTTCCTTGCACAGCTTACTGTAAAGCTGAGAGTTTGTTGGATATTCTGAAATAGCATATGATGCCAAAGATTTTGACAGAGATAGAGAAGATGCCATTTTTTTTCTAAGGTCCACTCTCAAATATCATTCAAGTCTTTGAATTCAATAGTTGTCAATCAATTGGATAAGCTGGCCCATTCTTTTAAGTTCAATATCAGTAAGACATCTTCTAAGAGACAAATCCCATCCAATGAGGGATTCCAAAATTGGTTGATAAAACCCTTTTTTTTTCAAAGATAAATGATAAAGATGAGGATAAGCATCCTTAATTCTTTTGTCGCCAATCCATTTGTCTTCCCTAAAAGATGGTAGAGTCACCCCTCCTTGGAGATAACATAATTGTAAATCAAAGCACTAACTTTCACAATACTCTTCCAAGAGACCTTGGATGTATGAAGGCTCCTTTTTACCCAGATCCTATAGTTGATGGCGAAGCCCTTTTGTAATTGTACTCTAGGTTTGTGATTTTTTTCTTCCTTTTCTTCTTTTCTTCATATCTGTTAGTTAATATAATTAAATTAACCCCAATCTATCACCTTAAACTTTTAGGTTGATTGGTGGTTTACATAATTCAACATGATATCAAAGCAGGAGATCCTAAGTTTGAATCCTTACTGTGTCGTTTTTCCTCTTCATTTAAAATTAATTCCACTTGTTGGACGTTTCTAAAATTTCTAAGTTCACAAGTGAGCCGGAGGGTTAGTTGCTATAATTAAATTAACTCCAACCTATAAGCTTAAGCTTTTAGGGTTATTGGCGGTTTACATAATTCAACAATTTCAATGAGAAGTTTGTTTTTTGTTACAAAAAAAATTTACTCTAGGTTTGATTTTTCTTGATTGGAGATTGTTTTTGTAGGTTGCTGATATGAACTACTTTGATACCAAATTGATACGAAGCAAATATGTATTATAATAGAAAGATAACAAAGATAACTCAAATGTTAAAGGTATTGAACCCTCTCCATCCTGAGATCACTCTCAACCCTAGATACTCATTATCTCAATGCATTTGAAATTGCTTTCTCACATTTCCACCCTCACTTATTTATAACTCCATATCCTTACCTACTCCTAAAAAGACATTCCTATCCTACTCTCAATAAGATTGAACATTCCTTATCCTACTCCTAACTGGTTGGGCATTCCTTATCTTACTCCTTATAGGATTGGGAATTCCTTATCCTACTTCTTATAAGATTGAGCATTCCTTATCCTACTCCTAATAGGATTGAGCATTCCTTATCCTACTCTCAAAAGAATTAGGCATTCCTATTGGTCACCTCCCCTTTTTTGTAGGCTTTTATTTTTGTATGCTCTTGTATTATTTGTGCACATACACAAAGATATAGGGGAAAGAGGTGGGGAGGAAGATGCAATTTAATAAACTTGCCTGACCAGCAATTAGACAGAAGTCTAACGGAGACAATTTTGAAACCCCTTTGGTTACACTGGGTTTATCTCATCCCTCTTTCTCAAGATGGCACTGTATTAAGGATTTACATCTTAAATGTTGAAAATTGTTACGAGTTTGTTGGCTTAAGACATTGGTTACACTGTATGTTATATAGGGTTAAATGTTGAAAATTAATTGTTATGAGTTTGTTGGCTTAAGACATTGGGAGATGCCGGTTGGTATAATGGACCAACTAGTCTGGTTTGTTAGGAACTATCCTCTGGAGTAAAGGAGTCAGTCTTCAGTTAGCAACTTAACTAGTATAAATACTAGTTGGTGTGGGAGCCTCTACTGTTTTCTGGGCACATTCTTCTCCTACATTCAAAGATATATCGGACTTTTTGTTTTTTTATTTTGGTTTATGTTTTGATCTGGTCCTGTTTTTGTTGAGGCTTTGTTTGCCTTCATTTATCATTAAAGATGTTTTGTTTCCCATCAAAAATAAATAAATACTAGTTGTTTGGGTTGTATGAGTTCAATTCTTAATCAGTAAGATTTATATCCTTTTGGATACACCAGTATGTCTTTGTTAATAATAACATCTTATGTGATTTGAGGTTATTCAAATATTTAGTTTAATCTCAAAAGACAAATTTAAAGGATTAACAACTTAGAAGTTAATTTTGTGTATGTTTCTAAGCTCTTATTGAAGTTTTTTAATTATAGGACTTCTCGATGCAACCCCCTGCTCAGGAACTGGTGGCTAGAGATTTGCATGATAATTCATGGACATTCAGACATATTTACCGTGGTATGGAACCGATCTTTCATATTTTTACTTATACAACCTCTGCCAGTTGAAGATCTCTGCTAGTATTTGCTTATCTGAAAGTTTACTTTCTTTTAGGCTTTCTATTATCAACAATTCTAGGGGATTTCCCTTCGTGTTCCTAGTATTATGCTTGTTTGATTGATTTTTTTTTTTTTTTTTTGGGTTAAGAATATTAGTTTTTATTGGAAAAATGGGAGATGTGACTATCAAATTTTGAGGGATGCTATTTGGGTGTGGTGTATTTTGCGTTCAAAGTTTTCTGTTTTTATTTATCTATTTTTTGTGCGTGGTTAGATAATAGGAACAAAAAATTGATAGAAGCAGGTTTTTTTTGTTATAGGTTCATTGGTTTGCATAAGTGTTACATATACCTATCGAGACAAGTGTAGACGAGAGAGAAGAGAGAAACAAGGAGGATGTCCTTAAAAACAGTTGGCATATGAAAAGCAGAAAAAAAAGAAAAGAAGCAATAATACGAATAAAAAAATTGATGGTGTGTAGTGCGTGTTTTGATGATGAGGAGAAGCCCTTGACCTGGTTGTTTTGATAGATGATCTCACAGTGGTTGATGAAGTCGCTGGATGTGTCGGTGTCACAGTTGTCGTACATGCCCACGGCGTTTGCGAATAGCACAATTCTCGTACTAGACAGAAATTAAGTAGATCAGTTCCACCAATGCTTGGAGGAGACAAGACATTGCAGTAGGCATCGGTAGACAAGACATTAGTAACTAAAGTATAACGGCACAATGAAGGATAAATCCTATTTTTTACCCATGCATTGGTCCTTGCAACAGATAAATAATTGCTTTTCCTTCCTCCTTATTGCGCCCAAGCCCAAACCCACAACAGTTCAATAAAACAAGACTTGCCATATCCTTTGGGTGGAAAAGAAAGCAAAAAGAAAAGGCATTTTAGCTGTGGTTGCTAAACAAGCTTTTGTCCCAATGGATAAAGGTAAAAGGGATTAGAAAGCCATTTATACCTCATCAACAACCCACATACTCTTAAATTTGGAAGAATGGAAAGACGGCCATCAAGAATCATCCTTGAGGTACACAACCCACCTCCCATTTCAAAGAACACCCATGGTAAGGTACTTACAGTAGCTCCTTCAAGTGTTGACCTTAGTTACAATCCTTCATCATTTTTATAAGGAAATACTTTCATGATGACTGGTATAGAATCTAAAGGGTTGTGCAAGCACACATTAGTGATTTTTGTTTTCTCAATCCTTTAGAGACTGGACATTTCTAAGATGATAAACAAGATTCTAAGTTGGATCAATCTTGAATACAAGAAATCATGAGTTGCCTGGGAAATCATAAAGTTCTTTAGAGGGAATGAGTTCATTACATGGTGCTACCTTCCTAGGAATTAATTTCCTATGAGTTTTCTTAACAACCAAATATAGTAGGGTCAGTTGTTTGGGAAATTGTGAGATTAGTTGAGGTGTGAGTAAATTGACTTATACACTCATAGATATAAAAGAAACAAAAAATAAGAATAAACCTTTTGGTCCTGTCATATAGAGGCTAGATCGATATTTAAAATTTACCCTTCAAAAAATGGAAAGAGGCATCTTTGAGATATATTAAGAGATTCTTGTGAAGGATATGTAGACACTATTACGATCTTATCTTGTTTGAACCTCGTGGAGGCCACCAGTAAAGCAAAATCCTCATGGATTCATTGAAGAACACAAAATTGATGATTTTCTTCAGAGCCTGAATTCACATACTCAAGATCATCCAAACCATTGGAATTGAATGTTTTATCTTCATTGGGCTCTTCTTTTATACCCAGGGCTCGTCAGTGGGGATGCTCATTAGAGAAATGTCCTTGTTGTCTGCACCCAAAACACTTTCCAAAAGAAGGTCAATTGTTTGTAATGATTAGAAATTCTGTAGGAAAATAATTCTCTGTGAGAAGTGTACTTCAACTTATCTTTTATTTTCTGGTGCTATATCTGCTTGTATTTGTGCAGAGAAGAACATGGACATAAATTTTATCATTTGATGAGGTTGAAAATGCATAAAATTGTGCATTGTTTTTCCAGGCCAACCAAAACGACACCTTCTAACCACTGGCTGGAGTGTTTTTGTTAGCACAAAGCGACTTTTTGCTGGAGACTCGGTGCTCTTTATAAGGTATAAAATCATCAGTTTATAAATCACCTAAATTAATGTTCAGAAAAATGCTGATCGTATATAAATTGATGCATTATAGAGATGAAAAGTCTCAGCTTCTCTTAGGCATAAGACGCGCTAACAGGCAGCAGCCAGCTCTCTCTTCGTCAGTCATATCAAGTGATAGCATGCACATAGGAATTCTTGCTTCTGCTGCTCATGCTGCTGCTAATAACAGTCCTTTTACTATATTTTACAACCCTAGGTAAGTACTGACTCATATTTTCCTCCAACACAGTAACTAAAATTTCGTGTGATTCAGCTCCAGCATCAATGATCATTCCTGAGTTTTTCAGGGCTAGTCCTTCTGAATTTGTGATTCCTTTGGCCAAGTATAACAAGGCAATGTATACGCAAGTTTCGCTTGGCATGCGATTTAGGATGATGTTTGAAACTGAGGAGTCAGGAGTGCGCAGATACATGGGTACGATTACTGGTATCAGTGACATGGATACTGTCCGATGGAAAAATTCTCAGTGGCGCAATCTTCAGGTATTGTACATGTTCTCAAAGGATTTAGATATATAAATTGTTGTTCTACTTCTTCATTTCATTGGTAGAAGGAATAGAAATTTTACATTGTAAGAAGACGTCTGGGCGGATATCTAACAGTTAAGGATGTTCTGTTATCTTCAATTGTTTTGGAGAGACCCGTTCAAGATGTACATGCAGAATTTAGTTCTTTTATTCATTTTAGGTGCAAACGCTAGTCTGATTTCTAAAGCTAAATGTTGAAGCAATTTTTAACATGTTGGGTCAGGGATTCAATACTAACTCTTCTAGGACTTGTCTTTGCTTAACTTCTTACGGGCTGATATATGGTGATACGATCTTAAATTTCTTGTAATCAGATCAAAATCTTTTTTAATAATTTTACTTAACTATAACAAAACGTTATCCTTTGCTTAACTTTAAAAATGTGTCGTGTTATCCATGTATGTGAATGCCTTGCTTTTGATGCTTACCAATGATGTATACTTACTGAAGGTTGGATGGGATGAATCGGCTGCTGGTGAAAGGCCGAACCGAGTTTCTATATGGGAAGTTGAGCCTGTTGTGACTCCCTTCTACATATGTCCACCTCCATTTTTCAGACCCAAATTTCCTAAACAGCCAGGGATGCCAGGTACTTGAAATCTACCAAAAATGTTTTTTGTAATCATGTGTTAAAGTGAATGAATAGCAGCTGTGGGAGAGAAATGCCAGGAGTGCTTCTTTCTCTTTAATATGTTGAATGACCTTTAGGATCATTTTTGCAGATGATGAGTCTGATATTGAAAATGCTTTTAAGAGAGCCATGCCGTGGTTTGGTGATGACTTTGGCATGAAAGATGCACCGAGCTCAATTTTTCCTGGTTTAAGTTTAGTGCAGTGGATGAGCATGCAACAGAATAATCAGTTCCCAGCAGCTCAATCTGGAATGTTGCCGTCTATGGTTGCTCCTGGTGCTCTGCATGGAACTCTTACTAATGATGACCCGTCTAAACTATTGAGTTTTCAAGCGCCAGTACTGTCTTCACCAAATCTCCAATTCAGCAAAGCAAATCAACAGAGCCAAGTTGCCCAGTTGCCAGCAACTACATGGTCTCAACAGCAGCAGCTGCAACAATTATTACAAGTTCCTACAAGCCAACAGTTACAGCAGCAACAGCAGCAGCAGCAACTATTACAAGTTCCTGCCAGCCAACAGTTACAGCAGCAGCAGCAATTGCCACCACAGCAGGAACTTCAGCAGCAGCAGCAACAACAGTCACTGCAGCTACCTCAGCAGCAGCAACTCCAGTCACAACAGCCACAACGACAACAGCAGACTTCCCAACCTGGTCTTCTGAATAATGGTGTAGCCGCTGCTAACCATTTGTCCAATCAGAGTTTGCAACAACCACTTGTGTACGCTCAGCTGCAGCAACAGCAACAGCAACAACAGCAATTGCTTGCAGGCAATCTACAATCACATCAAACTAGCCAACCATCCAATAAAAACTCATTTCAGAATACATCTTTATCGCAAGAAACTCAGTTTCAGCCACAAATAGAGCAGCAACCTAGTCTTCTTCCGAGGCACCAGCAGCAGACACAATTTCAACAGGCCCCACTACAATTACTGCAACAAAGTTTGTCTCAAAGAGCACAAAAGCAACCACAAGTTCAGCAATTTTCACAACCAATCCCATCAGAGCAACAACTTCAATTGCAGCTGCTACAGAAGCTGCAACATCAGCAGCAGCAGCAGCAGCAGCAATCGTTGCTCTCCCAAGCTAGCCCACTATTACCACCTCAGATGATACAGCAGCAACAAGTCCATCAGCAAAACCAGCAGTTACCACCATTGCCTCTATCTAATCAGCCACAGTTCAATACTAGTGGAGGCAGCTTCCAAACAGAAAAACTCAACAGCAATGGCTTCTCAAGTTTAGGTCTCTTGCAGTCCCAGCAGCTTCCTATAACCCAATCCCATAACCAATTCAAACCAACCACGGCAATTAAGGCTTATTCTGGACTGACGGATGGTGATGCTCCATCTTGTTCAACCTCACCTTCCACTAATAATTGCCAAGTTTCAGTATCAAACCTGCTCAATAAGAACCAGCAAGGAGCAGCCATGATGGGGGGAGATTCGGTTGTTGAGCCTGCAACTAACCTTGCTCAGGAGCTACAAAGCAAACCTGATTTGCGGATCAAACATGAGTTTCCTAGCTCTAAAGGATCAGACCAACTAAAATATAAAGGCACTGTTCCTGATCAGTTAGAAGCATCTTCTTCTGGAACATCGTATTGTCTGGATGCTGGTACCATTCAACAGACTTTCCCACTCCCGACATGTTTGGATAACGATGTACAATCACATCCACGAAACAACATCCCTTTCAGTAATAGCATTGATGGATTGACACCGGATACCTTATTGTCGAGGGGATATGACTCTCAAAAAGATCTTCAGAACTTACTTTCTAACTATGGTGGGGGTGTGCCAAGAGATATTGAGACAGAGTTGTCC
This sequence comes from Cyclanthera cordifolia, assembly GCA_037832605.1. NCBI lineage: Eukaryota > Viridiplantae > Streptophyta > Magnoliopsida > Cucurbitales > Cucurbitaceae > Cyclanthera > Cyclanthera cordifolia. The sequence continues at coordinate 13,400,081 of JBBMEG010000020.1, forward strand.
ACTGCTGCAATCAGCTCTCAGTCATTTGGGGTTCCAAACTTGCCTTTCAAACCTGGATGCTCAAATGATGTCAATGTAAATGATGCCGGAGCCTTGAGTAGTGGATTGTGGGCAAATCACAGTCAACGTATGAGGACATACACAAAGGTTTGACTTCCCATTTTATCTCTATTTACTCTATGATCACAAGCAAATAGTAAATGATATCAATCATTAAAATTGGACTTGATTGTTTAACACTGTTTCTTATCTAGATAAATGATACCGATTCTCGTAAATTATATGATATTGTAAAATATAAAATTTGTAACATAAAGCTTGTTCATAAATTAATTAATAATGGCTGGGATTCAACATAATAATTAGTTGGTAAGCAGAATTATTTTTATGGTTTATAAATACATGTTATTGATATGTGTGTTTGAGCTAGCTTACGTGCACCTGGACTATTCATGTGGGATTATCACTTGACCAAACTGCATGATTTACAAAGTCCCTATTTGTCCACAAGTAGAATTCAATTTTAATTGGAAGGAAACGTCTTGGTTGGGATACGAACTCAGGACCTCGCACTTAGGGTATCCTACTCTAATACCATGTTGACTTATTTTAAACCATCAGTGAACTCAAAAACTTAATTCACAAACATATTTTGGAAAATGATTAAATTGGAATCCAGTTTCTAAAGTTGCTACTAAACAAAAAAATCTTAGAACACTGAAAACATGAAATAAAAATCCTTGTTTTAAAATTTATTAAGTGCATCGTTCCAATTCTTGCGTGTTATTGTTCTTGGATTAAATTCAAAATTTTATCTCAATTTCAAAATCAATAAATTTTTTTAATTTTTTATGAGACCAAAAAATATATTACTGAACGAAAGTGTGCAGCAGGAAAAACTCGTTTATTAGTAGATTGATTAGAATTCATAGCTATTTATGAGATTCATTGTTATGTATGTACCGAGTAGTAACCTTGAAACACGGTTATGAATGTACGAATATGATGAGAATTGTTAAAGGCATAATTTACTCAATATAACCCGGAAACCTAATGCGTGTATCAAAAGTAGTTTCTAGACAAATTTTGTTTCAATTGCTTTGTACTTGATAATTTGATGTGCTGGATCTCTTAAAGAATATCTATTTTCTCAGATCAGATCTTATCAAGAACCAAAAAGAAAGTCCGAAAGAATTGTGCTAATTAATGCTAGTTTAATTATTTGGATGTTTAAGATTCACATAATTAGTTTTGACCTTTATAATGATCTATCTAAATCTTGTTTTTATAGCATGTTCTAGCTGTTTCTGAATCTTTGATTTTCTGCTCGTTTACTTGAATTTTGGTCATCTACTTTGGCTTTATAAAATTTTATTTGAACCTTTATTGGTGTGACGTTTTCCTTCATATTTTGTAAATTTATTTGTAGATTGATTTTACTCTCTATATACATGCCATGCCAGATCAAGTTCCCTGCTTTCCACTGTTTTGTCATAGTAGTTGTTAAGATTTGAGCTTGAAACTTAAATACTTGTTTAAAATGTGTTGAACTCTATCTGAAACTTTACTCATCTAAAACTGCTAAAATTCTGAAGGTTCAAAAGCGTGGATCAGTGGGCAGATGTATCGATGTTACTCGCTACAAAGAATATGATGAGCTTAGACATGATCTTGCCCGCATGTTTGGCATTGAAGGGCAGTTAGAAGATCCTCAGCGAACTGACTGGAAACTTGTTTATGTGGATCATGAAAATGATATACTTCTAGTTGGTGACGATCCTTGGGAGTATGTAGAATAATTTTTATCATTGTTCTTAATAGCTACTTGCTGCTTTTTTTCCTGTCTTAATATGCCTGATCACCGACTGATTGCACAGGGAGTTTGTGAGCTGTGTTCAGAGCATAAAGATCCTGTCATCCGCTGAAGTACAGCAGATGAGCTTGGATGGAAATTTGGGTCACATTCAGGCTCCGAATCAAGCTTGCAGTGGTACCGATAGTGGAAATGCCTGGAAAGGGCATTATGATGACAACTCGGCTGCGTCGTTCAATCGGTGAGGTTTATGGAATTTAGTGTATAACTGACCATGTACCCTCGCATCTGGGTTGCTGTTCTTATTTAAAATTTGTGGGGAAGTTCCAAAAAGGTTCCAATCATTTCCTGAGGTGAGTTAGGGCTTCAGGATATATTAACTCAGTGAACGTCGAATATACGGCTAATTTGGAGACCTACTTGCCCACCCAATGTCCATTTCTAGTGGGAAATGGAGCTCTGTTCAGAATATATGAAGTTGATTTAGTTTAAAGCTAGCTATTATTTCAACTTTCTTCACTTGAATCAAACACTGGTTTCATGGTGGAATCGAGCTTGAAAGTGAAGAAAGCTTGACCTGTTCATGTAAATTGCCACAAAAATGTAGTTTATACTCCCAAGTATGTAGCAGAGCTGGGGCAGCAACCCCTGGTAGATATGATCATGAGCTTCAATTTTTATGATGTCTCTTAACTACGATTCAAAGTTGTAATCTGAGTGTTGAGTTGTTATCTGAGTGTTGGTTTAGAAAAAGAAGGGAAAGAAATATTTCAAATTGCATTCACCACCATTGTAACAACAGGGATAGAACAGCTGTCTGATTTCCCCCCTAAAAGTCTCAACTCAAAACAATAATCGCATCCAATATTTATACAACTTTCGAAAAAAATTAGGAGAGTGCAGTAATGACAGAAGATGAGTGGTCAAGGGTGCATTTGGTTAGTGATTTTAAAGAGAGAAACCAATTAAGAAAATATATTAAAATATTAAATATTTTTCAGAGTGTATTTGCTAGCAAATTTAGAAATTGAATCATGTGCTTGGTAGTAGAGTCATTATATCTAAGGTGTATATGGGTTAATTGGATCGGTTTAGCTGGTTTCTTTGGTTTGGACCAACAGTTGAGTTTCACACTTGGCCCCAAAACTTCCTTTTT
>JBBMEG010000021.1:5646-70120 GCA_037832605.1 Cyclanthera cordifolia
GAAAGGTTTGAAGTGTTTGAAATATTATTTATCTTTTCGAATAATTTTCAAGTGTTTTTAAAAGATTAATTAAGAACAACAAAAATAATTTCAACTCCTAAATTAATAATTTTTTATTATTAATCAATAATTTTATCTGACTTTTTTACGAGTGCACACAAAAGTTAGACAAAAATTTAATTTTCAGAATTACATTTTTAAATTCTATTTATTCCTTATCTTGTAACTAAAACTAATATGATTGTCAAATATTTTAGTCACGCACATATTAAAAGTTTGATTCATTGTTTATGCAATATAGTATATTAAAATGTAAAGTTACAATTTTTTGCTCTATAAGAGACATAATTTAGTTTATATCGATTATAACTTAAAGTGTAATCTAGAGATTAAAAAAATATAATCAAGAGGAATATAAAATTTAATATGATATTATGTATTCGGTTGACAATACAAATGATCAAATTTATTAATTTTATATTTGCAATCCACATATATCTAATAAAATGTTTAATAACAAATCTCATTGAAAAATTAATTTATAAAGTTTTATGGAACTACAAAATTTAATTTGAAACTTGAAAAATATTAGACCAAAATTCTAAGTTTTTTTTTTAATCAAATTACAAATACAAATTTATAGCTTAACACCTTAATTGATTATTAAAAATCAGTTTTTTTCCCAATTTGAAATCAACTCATGTTGGTAAGTGGTTAGTGCCTTCTCTTTTTTTTTTTCTTTTTTTTTTTTTAAATCAATAATATATATATATATTTTTTTTTAAAACAATAATTTCGTTTTGGTTTCTTCTTTTCCGAGACTACTTGTTTTTAGTGAAAAAGCGTGAAGTTTGTTGGTTGTGTGTTCTATGATATTATTTTTTATTTTGAAATAAAAGTTTAGTCTCAAATTAATTCGAGTTTCATCAATTCAGGTCTTAAGCTAGAATTTGATAATAAAAAATAGTTTCAACGTTAGTGTGCACCTAATGATCTAGATCATAAGTTCAAATCATTCCTCTAGTTATTGTAAACTAAAAAAAAAAAAAAAATTATCCACTCATTTGACAAATAATTACGATAATACAAATTTGTTTGAAAATTCAACATCTAATATGTCACGGTAAATATTTATTAATTCGTCCGTTATTTGTTAGAATATTAATGGAAAATAGTGGAGTATTTCTTTGAATATATGCATATAATCTCTAGAACTGAGGTTAAATTTAATAATTAAATTTGGCAGAACAAAATAAAGATATGGCTACAGAACTAAAAAAAAATGTGTACATATACATTTATATAAGGGTTGGTGGGTTTCTTTGTTATGGGCCTTTGAGGCTTGTAAATTGAGATCCAGTTTATTTGGGTTTCTCGGCCCTATTTTCCGGTTCGGGCCTACATGTATGTTAGCAGGAAATCACCTCTCAATATATACACATTTGAAATCATTATTTATACTATCTAGACGAGAAATTGTAATAAATGATTTATAAAAAAAAAGTACGTAGGACATGTCATTCCTAATTTTAAGATTTATATATTAATATGGCGTAAATCTAATTATATCATGTACAATATAGTAATTATAAGTTCAAATCCTTTCGATTCTAAAATATTATTTAATTATTCGAACGGATTAGTGACGCGTTGGTTTTATTATTTGGTCTCAATCCAATTCAACACTCGCATTTCAGATTCTTATGACATGTAGTCTCGTTTGATTTGTCTTTGGTATGCTTGTTATAGGCTTTTTATGGATAGAACCATGTTTGAAACTAAGATTGCCAAGTAGAACAAACTCTAGAATCTTGTACCAAAATATTGTTATATATGTATGTGTGTGTATATAAAGAAATTAAGAATAAGTTATATATACAAATTTCGTAGCATCAACCAATAATTTATTCATATTTATCTTTATTTATCCCTTAATTTCTCTTGCATTTCCGCCCTAGCCAAACATGCTCTACTAAGGTAGAGGATTTTATTATCTTACATGGAAAAAGTAAAGAGTCTTTTAAAGCATTTATAAGAAAAATTAGATTACTCTTCTTATTTTCAATTAATTTTGAGGTGGATACTCACACTATTTTATATGATATGAGAGTTTTTAAATCCAATCGAGCATTCGGCTGAAGACGATATATATTCATATACAGAGAAGAAGGGAAGAAAAAGAGAAAGGAAAAGAGAATCCAATTTTTTTTTTTTTTTTATTCTAAAACCATATTTATTTTCAATAACTATTTTTCACATCATTTTTTTTTTTTATCATTTTGTTCGCCTCAAATATAAATAATTACTCTTCCTAATCATTATCATCATACAAAAAAAAAAAAAAAAAAAAAAAGAAACTCCTTGTAATCATTTTATTTTTCTTATTCTTTCCTTAATGTTCATTCTCTCATAATTAATTAATCTCATTCTACTTTCATAAACGCATTGATAATGAAAATATTGTGTCGAGAATTTTTAAGAACAGTAGTTCATCGACGTTAAGTATTAACCATGAACTTGAATGATTTAATTTAATTAATTAATTATTTTTTAGTTTATAATGTGAATGCTAATTTTATAGGTTTTGTTTAGAGAAAAAGGAAATGGTAGCTATTGATAGTAGTCAATTAGTAAATAATGAAAATACCTATAACAAGTATTTTCATTTAATGACTATAGGATATTTAAATGTGATTGGTAGCTATTGATAGTAGTCAATTAGTAAATAAAGAAAATAAGGATTAAAATGGTAGTATTTACTTAGAGGACACTTTGCTTCAAATGATAAATTTGGATAGTGTTAATAAAATGGATGTTTAGGTTATGAAGAAACCATATTTAAGGATGTTGGTACAATATGGGTTGCATTTCATAAAATTTAATTCAAATAAATGATTTTTTTTTATTTTTTTTTTGAATTGAGTTGATTGTTTGATTAATATAAAATTAATTTAGTTCATTAAAATTACTCGAATTTATAATTAATTTTTAAAATTATTATTTAACATAATGGCAGATATTCATTTTATTTATTTAATATCTATAGATCTTTTATCCTCCAATATTCTTCCCAATATTTGTTTAAATCTTTAAATGTACATTAATAACAAATATTTGTTGATATCTAACAAAATTGAGAATTAATAACAAATATTTATTTCTTAAAAACAAAAATTAATTTGTTGATCCAACCCAACTCAAAAATATATGGAGTTGGATTAGTTTGCTCAAACACAGATAAAGTTGGACACATGTTGATAAATTTATTATCAAACTAAATTTTTTTTATTGATCTAAATTTTTTTTTTAACCCCAACTCATGTACATCCCACCGCCATCGAGCCACCAATGGTTAATTAGAGGAAACAAAAAAAATATATCAACGTAAAGAAAGAATTAAAATCAAAAGTTTAATTGAGACATTAATTCGTATAGTCAAAAAAAAAAAATGCAAGTACATAGCAAGTTTATTGCACTAGCTAGGTGAGACGTCGCTCTAAGTTAAAATCCAATGCCATTAGAACTATCAAAATGATAAGATATATATTTTCAAATACCGTGTATTAATATATAAAAGTTACGGTATATAACTCTTGTTCTTTCGAAAGGGCTAAGTTTCTCTCAATAGCTTTACGAGAGGATACTCTTTCCAACCAAAAATTTCTTCAAGATAATGCTAGCTCCCAATATTTTTTTCTTCCCCCTTACAATAAGCCCAACAACTCTATCTAATTATAACCAAGCTTAATAACTATTATGCCCTTACATATAGTATATTGATATCCCAAAATTATCACTTCTTAAGAGTCTAACACATGCAAAAGAAAAATACTTGTTAAATCACTTCAATTTTGTATGTGTGTGTATTTGATGATTATTAAGCCGTTCAAGAGGAAAATCCTTTACATTATTTTTCGCGAATAATTTTATCATAAAGTATTAGGATAATAAAAGAAGTGGTAAACTAGAGATTTTTTTTTTTGAGTAGAGGTTGAGAGAAAGAGACAACAAACCTTACATAAAATGTACTATATATACAGATTCGAAATACTGATTGAATGAATGCTAATGCATCGCTAGTGCTAACTGAACTAGGTCACATTTTGAATAATTCATGAATTAATTTAGAAATCCATTGACAATAGAGGATGGCAACATGCATCTCATTAAAGATTAGCTCTTATTTTATTAACTGTTGGAAATACAGTAAAATCATTATATTGAGACAGGACTTACCTCTCTTTGTACGGATGAAAGAATCGACCAAAACGTTAGATGAATTAAATTGGAAGTCCATAAAGTCAAAAACAATGGGCAATTGCCCATCTAGGTATGGGAGTGGTTGGGTGAAATTAATATATCATAAAACAGTGAGGGAGTACAAAAATCACCAACTTTCCTAATTTGTCTGTGATATATCACGTTAAATCGATATTCGACTTCAATTCTTTTCTTTTCGAATAATACTTATTTTCTTATGATTAAAGAACAAGTCCTCATTTTTTAAGGGCGGACGTGGCATGATTAAATACACGATATATTTTTTAACCTAAATTGAAAGAAAAAATTTATAACATCAAATGACGTCACATGTACCATTATAAGATGCCTCGTCAACAAGTTTTGTTTTTTTTTTTTCATGTTATAAAATTTGCTGCATACTCCCATTTCGCCATCCTCATTGCCCAAAACCTAAAATAGCTCTCAGAAAAGAAAACACAAACTAAATGGCGGCCAAGGGTAAGGGAAGTGGCAGTGCTGTGGGCAGAGCCGTTGCCGTCGCCATCTCCGCCGTTGTCGGGTTTGTTATGATGTCTCAGATGGTGACCGTTGAGGCGGCAGTTTATAATGTCGGTGGCGCCGATGGATGGACTTTTAACGTCCAAGGTTGGCCCAATGGCAAGAGTTTTCGTACCGGTGATGTTCTTAGTAAGATCCTCTTAACCACATTAATGTTTTTTTTTTTACGGACAATTTTGTACTTCAATTATTTCAAATATTAAATTATAAATTTGTTTGGAGTTATATACAAAATATCTATTTTAGATTCATTAAATCTACATTGATATTTTGCTAAATAAAAATAAAGTAGAGATTCAATTTAAGATTCATGAACCTTAAAGTATCATCATCCTGAGATGTATATTGATGATCTCACTTAAAAAAATATGAAGATCTCATAATAATATATAATAATATAAGTGAATTACTTTTTCATTGTCGAGTAGTTTTGAAATAGATGCCAACTTTAATTAATAAAAAAAATATTTACCTGATATCTTGACATCACCTAAATATTAAATTCGATCCATGGACCAATATAAATTACAATTTGTCATGTTTTTTTTGAGAGTAGAGATTTAATTTTACAAGTCTTCAGTAAAAAAAAAAAAAAAAGTTAAAATATTATTTTGACTTAAAAAAAAAATATAGTATTAACATTTAAGTATTTTTAAAAGTAGATTATGGATTGAACATTAGAAAGATAAAACTAAAATCATGGACCAAAATCGTATTTTAGCAACTAATTTTGATACAAAATCATGTTAGATGAAAATGAAATTGATTCTCAAATATGGTAAGTTTAATTTTCATGTCAAAGTCAATTGACTACGAGAGTAGTAATTCATCCTGCTTTAAGAATATTCGAAGGACTCTCCATTTTATTGACGTGGAATGTGAGTATCTCTAAACATTATTTATATTTGTTGCAGAGTTTAATTACGATTCGTTGTTTCATAACGTGGTGGAGGTGGATGAAGGAGGTTATGCCAAGTGTAGTACTCCGACAGGTGCGAAGGTGTTCGGATCGGGTAATGACCAGATAAGGTTGCCAAAGGGGAGAAGCTATTTCATCTGCAACTTCCCCGGCCACTGTGAATCCGGCATGAAGATTGCCGTCAATGCTGCCTAATTAACTTACTTTAATTGTGTGTCCTGTGTCTTTTGCTTTTTTTAGAAATATCTGATTTGAATAATAATATATATATATATATATATATATATATATATATATATGTATGTATATCATGTGCGTGCGTGTTTTATATCGTGGGAGTGTACTTTGGTTTATCAAATGTCACTTACTTGTTGAAAAAGTTGAAGATTTGATGTGATCGCATTAATACCGTGTGTTGTTTCTGTGCTATGTCTTAGATAATATAATAGACAACTGATACCGCTTGATGGCTAATTTAAATGGAATATGGATAATAGCTAGATTACAAAGTGCAGTGGAAAATTCGTCCTATAGCCGCAATATTGCACCTATGTCCACTAATTTTAGTGATATAAAATTAATTAAACATTTACAGTTTTCATCTCATTAATTACTAATATAATTTTTTTTTTTCAAATATTCGTTTGAATTTAATGAGTTCTAATATCATATTAAAAAGTGTAAATATATATTCAAAAGTAATTGGTGAGAGGAGTAGCATACCTATCTTATTAATAGTTGTTGACTCAAAAAAATTCGTAGGAAATTAATACATAGATAGGTGGCCACTATGGATTGAACTCGTCGTCTTAAACATTTATTACACCAATTGACTTCAACTTTTGCTTTCTTTTCATTTATTTTTTTCCCTCATTTCTCTTGTGTACAACAGGTAGCCAAATATGTTCTTATTCTTTTATTTGATTTGAAAATATTTTAAAGTTGAAAATTCATATATACTATTATCTTAATCATTAAATCACTCATTACCCCCAATTGACTTCTAACTTTAATCGAATATTGAGTTTGCTTCTTTTTTTTTTTCCTGAACTATATTGAGTTCGTTTTTGAAAGACAAGAGTAATGTTTCAATGGCATTAAGTAAAGATTACTAGTTACTACGAAAACGAATCTCTTTTCTTTCAATAAAATATTAACATTCCTACAATAACTTGCCGAACAATCATTAAACTTGCCTCTTTTACAGCTCCATTATTCTAATTATTCATTTTAAGATATGGAAAGACTCGTGATAACCACATAGCAAAATGTTGCACGTACTAAAATTTAAACAATAAGATCCACTACCAAAAATTGGTTCTATGGTGTAGTGGTTAGCACTCTGGACTTTGAATCCAGCGACCTGGGTTCGACTCCCGGTAGGACCTCTTTTTGCAAATTTCGATTTTAATTTTCCCATTTCCGAAATTTTGCAATTCGATGGGTAATCTAAAAGCCCAGACCAAATCCACAGTAATTGGCCCAAACTGACGGCCCAATTTAGGAAGCAGACACGTGGCATAAACCATAGGTCTCTGAAAGGCGGAAAAAAAATACTGCTCCACTGGAAAGGCAGGAAAAGCCAGCGGTGCTTCAGAAATTGCTCTATTTCTATTTCCGATCATCTTTTCTAATCCCTCTCCTAAAGAATCTTGCTCTGCTTTAGATCTTTGATCCAGGTATCCACGAAAATGGTGAGCGATTCTGAGTATTACGACATTCTCGGCGTTCTTCCTTCTGCTTCCGAGGATGGGATTCGTAAGGCTTACTATCTAAAGGTTAGCTTTCTCACACTGAAGGTTTTAATTGATTTTGTTTAGTTGTTTCTTGATGATATTGTGATCGATTGGCGATTGAGTAAGCTTTACTAAGAATGAATTGAATGATTTGTTTGATGTTTGGGTTGATTACTTTTTGTACAGGCGAACAAAGTCCATCCGGATAAGAATGTAGAGTGCCGAAATTGTGTATCGTTTGAAGTACGAGGTGAAGCTTATCAAGTTTTGAGTGATGCAGTCCAAAGAGAAGCACATGACAGGAATGTGATGAACAGTGTTACTAGGTTAGGTCTCTTGGTGGAGACGCATTTTTGTTGATGTGTTTTTCTTCACCTGCACTGATGTCATATATATTTTTCTTTTTGGACTATCAACATAACTACCATTTAGTTATTATGATTTTAAAAATATAGAGTTTAATTTCTATGGTATAAAAAAATCTACAATTTAGTCTTTATAGTTAAAAAAATTAAAATTTAATCCTAAGATTTGATAAAATCTAAAAATTAGTCCGTTGATCGTAATTGTTGGTGAATAAAATATGTAGAAATTAGTTATTTGTGTTTAATGATGAAAATCTGAGATAAGTAATTAATTGGACAAAAAAAATACATAATTAATGCATCACATTTACGTACTTAATTCGTCTATGATTTACGAATAACGTGAACTATTTTTTAGGTTTTAGCAAACCGTAGGAACTAAATTCTATTTTTTCAAACCATAAAGGCTAAATTCTATATTTTTCCAAATTAGAGGGACTAAATTCTATATTTCTCCAAATCATAGGAACTATAAGTCTAGATTTTCAAATCAAATGAACTAAACTCTAACTTTCATAAAACCATTAAAATTTAGTTTTTGTAGTTTGGAAAAATCATAGAATTTAGTTCATATTGGTTTGAATTAATAAAATTTATTCCCTGATAAAATCAAAAAAATAGTTCATGTTATGCGTACAATGTAAAATAAATATGTAGATTTAATTCTTGATACATGAAATAATATTTTTTTTATCCAATAAATTATTTACAAACTTATTTGATTCACCAATAAATACTAGAGATAAAGACTATTTTGTAGGGACTAAATTCTAATTTTTGAGAACTAAATTTATAATTTATATTAATAATTATTATTATTTACCATCGATCATTCTCTAGACGGTTTTGTGCTGTTCTATTGTTGTCTTTGCAGTTCTATTTGGAAGAGAATTATTTGAGGACTACATTGAACATTTAGCTGTAGCATCAATGGCTTCATCTGAATTAGAGCGCAAAAGTGGTAATCCAGAGAGATTACGTGATAAGTTGAAGGTAAGTATCTCTAATGACGTTTACAAGTCACAATTAGTCTGTATCCTTGTAATAATATAGATTTTCTTTTTATTTCAAACACTTGTGGAGTATATCAACTCCACAATCATATCCTAATCCTTTTCTTACTCAGGCAACTATATCAACTCCTCTCTACTTTTGAGTATATGTCCGAATCGTTTTAAAATATCAGAAAATTGCATGATACGTGATTTTCAATTATTCAAATCAAATTTTCAATATATATTCTCCCCAAATTATTGATGTATAATCCCTAGTCTAAAGAACTGTTTTTATTTCCAAAGTTCATAAGGGTACAGGCCACAAATTTTATAAATTTTTTTATGTTCTTGAATGTCCAGGTAAGTTGCAGGTTTCTGTCTAGAAGTCTACTAAAGAAATTGATATGTTTCAAGGCATCGAGATTTGTTCAGAACAATATAGGCTTAGGCATCGAAATGTCCAGAAGCTGCATATTTACAGACAGAGAAAAGGGAAAATTGATGTACGAGAGTCCTCACCTCCCATCCCATCTACAAATACAAAGTAAAAGGGTTGTCCGAAGATAACATTACTTGCCTAAACTTTACTTATTCCCCATGTTCATCAATGAGCCGGATGAAGAAAAGCGGCCTGAGCACGGTGAGCTTGGACTGCACAAGCACAATGCACAGACATCAAACTAAGACAGCCACTCATGATGAGAGAATGTCGACCCGAGCAGGTGTGAAGAGCAGGAAACGAATCACAAACCGCCTGGACGGCAGGGGGAGTAAGGGCTGTGCATTGGCTGATGTTAAGTGTACGAAGTCCATCATCATCATCACCGTTGTTCTTGCCTATCCCAGGTACCCATTTTGTAGGGTTGTTCTTTATACAGCTATGAGCCAAAGAATACATTGCTCTGTCTGTTATATTCTGACAATAGTAGAGGCCAAGGGACCTCAGATGAGGGCACATATTTGCCAAAGTAATCACACTATCATCTGCAGACGACCAAAATTATCCAACAACTTTCAGCTACACTATATTTACCTTTGTTCCACAAAAATAGAACCATTGGTTTCATCAGTCAAAGTGATGATTGAGATCCCTAACCGAGATTTTCTATCCGAACCGCACAAATTACCTATCATCAATTAACCATCTATCTAAATGTCACTCACATTGAGTTCTTTTCTAATTAATATATTTCTAATAATTATATTAAATCATCAATGAACTCAAAAGTGTTTATGGATTGTGATAAATTTAATTATATCAATTAACACTTCCCAAGACTTGGAAATTTGATGAATGGCTTACAAGTAGAATTCAATTAATTGGAGAGGAAACAACTTGACAGAGACTAAAACTTAAAACTCAGACTCTCATGCTCTAACACATAAAAAAACTCAAAACAACATTTGACTAATCTCAAGAGACAGCTACCTATCCATCTTGTTCATCAAAAAAAAAAAAAAAAAAAAAAAAAATAGAAGAAAGAAAGAGTAAACAAAGGTACCCAACTGACTCCAGAGGGTTTGAACCCATGGGAAGATATTTGGCTTTCTATTGAAGAAAACCATGATTTTTTTTCAAACCATCAATTTCATTAAGCAAAGGGATTTGCTTGGCAATAACAGCCACCATTGTTGGTGTAAAACAAGGGCCATTGATTTAAGAGCAATTAGAGGTAGATGGATAGGGAGTGAGATATTTGAGGTAAAAAATACTCCTTTATGGAGGGCATGAACAAGGGGTGGTTTGAGTAGTTGACACCCAGTCATATGCTAAATATAAGTTTGTTGTTGACTTGAGTTAAAGAAATGTACCTGTAATTAGGACACACCCACACAAGTCAAGGCTTCTAAGATCAGCACATCCATACGCCAAACTCATCACACCCACATCACTCACATTTTCACACCATCCAAGATTTACAGACTGCAACTGATTACAGTATCGTCCGATAGCCTGCACATAAAATAAAGGGGATTAGAAAATCAACTCCAATACAAGCTTTAAGTTGTTAAATCTCACGTTATACCTGCAATGCTATGTCAGATGTAGCCTTGACACAGCCACAAAGATTAAGAACTCTTAGCTTTTGACAGTAACTGGCCAGATTAGCCAATGCAGTGTCGCTAAATGCAATACAACCACTAATATTAAGTCTTCTAAGATCACGGCAACCATGAGCCAGGGCGTATAGGGAAATATCGCAGAGCTTGTAACTTTTTCTCAGGTCCAGGACCTGCAGATCATGGCAATAGCTAGCAATGGTCTCAACAGCATCATCTGCGAGCTGGGGTTTATCCTGGCGCAAGATTAGAGTTTGCAGTTTTGCAAATTTAGGAGCAAGGGATAGGACCAAGTTGTTCATGTTCTTTTTGCACCTGAACAAGAAGTTGACACCAACTTGCAATTAACTAAGATGTCTATTTATTTTTTATGTCATGAAAGATATGTCAATCTGTCCTAGCCTAGCATTTATCTTGATCAAACAAGCTTGTGATCAATAAAATGTGTGTTATCAGTATGATGTGCAGCAGGGTGTTCCACTACTGAAGAGTACAAGAGCTTAGTGTGTGTGTGTGTGTTCTTTATATTTGTGATATCCAGGCGCATTTACGCACACCTCAACTAATTTCACACAAAGTCCGTCTGACCTTATTACATTTGATTGACCTTGTCAATCAAATGTGACAAGAAAACTTGTAAATAATAACTTGTAGGTAGGTGAATTATTCTTAGTTTGCCAAGACCCTACAGTGGTAGAGCTTAATATGTTATGACAAACATAACATCAAAATAGTTGTCTTTGAGAAAACTATAAATGTCTAAAAGTATAACTAGATATTTTATTATTTTTCACTACATGTTTTGTATGAATCCTTGTTAATCTTCTGTCCAATCAACTGTACAGGAACAACAACAACAAAATAAAACCCAATTGATGAGGTAGGTTTATGATTGATGAAAGTACCAAACCCATGTATTACCATCTCCAATAATAACAGTGATTTCATTCTTAAGCATATAAAATCGAAAGCATATGACTCATTATATCATCAATCTCCCTTCCAATCCCTCCAATTTTTCATCAAAACTCTAGCAATTACTTGAGAAAATAAGTAAATATAGGCACTCAAGAACAAGTCAATCCTAACCATCATAACACATGAAGCAATAACATAAGGAGAAAATCAAATTCAACCAGACAACCACAAACTCAGAATCCATTGACAACAACACAAATCAATACTAAAACGATCAAAATTCGAAATAAAAAGAAAGGAATTGAAGGAAGATGAGAGAAAGTACCATGAGAGAGAAAGATTGAGAAGGCCAAAGCAAACAGCATCCCTCCATCCGCGACAAACGCCAGAAGCAACAATTACAGTTCGATCATCAACAAGAGAGATAATTTGCAAGAGAAGCTCCATAGGAATATCCTTCCATCCAAACGTCATTGCTTTCTCAAACCACAAATTCCATCCAACTTAACACACTAGCTTCAAATGAATCAGAAATTTCTTGCTTCTGCCACCTGAGACAAATAAAGGAAACCCAGAAAAAACAGAGTGACCCACTTCAACAAGTTACAGTATCGGGGCTGCTCTCAATGGTTGAAAACAAACTAGAAACACCCAAAACAAGAAACCCACAGAAATTAACACACAAACTTCTCGAATTTCAAATGGGAAACGACGATATAAAATCAAGGGAAGATGGAGCAAACAAAAAGGCAATCACAAGTACTAGAAATCAAAGAGAAAACAACTGGGTGTTTGGTGATCAAAGCTCTCAACATCCGAAGGATTATCTCACGATTAGTAAAAAAGATTGGGAGTTATTACCAGGGACCGAATCTTGAAGAAAAAATTGAATTCCTGCAAGCCGGAGCTAAAGCGGATTCTGAAGTCAGATGCGTCGGGGCTTGGGAGATGAACGATGAAGAGTAAGAAAAAGGGAAAAATAAATAAAAATCCAGCGGCAAAGAACTAGCACTGCAGATTACGCCACGTGGAAAGCATCGTGCGTACGTGTGAGGAATTTGAGTGGGGTCCACTTTCTTTTTGCGTTGGGACTGGAAAAGGATATACATAATCGAACAAAAACTAAAAACAACTTTTAGAAGAAAAATAAAATAAAATTAAAAGCAATTTCCATTTAAATAAAACTTGGGTACTTCCCAACCAACGATCAAACTCTCCTACGTAAACATTGCGCTCGGTTTGAGTTGAGTGTTTAGAAAGATTTTAAACTCATTTTTATAATTAGTCTTTAAAAATTTTG
Organism: Cyclanthera cordifolia; assembly: GCA_037832605.1. Classification (NCBI taxonomy): domain Eukaryota; kingdom Viridiplantae; phylum Streptophyta; class Magnoliopsida; order Cucurbitales; family Cucurbitaceae; genus Cyclanthera; species Cyclanthera cordifolia. Next base: position 18,741 of record JBBMEG010000021.1, read on the forward strand.
TACAAACGAGATGCTATTGTAATTTCTTCTTTATAATCATTCAAAATAACTCTAACAGAATTATACAAACAATCACCCCTTACATTCACACAAATTTAGCCATTTTTTAATCTTTTGTTTTTAAGTTAATGTACTACATAGTCAAAATTTAGAGTTATCCTGTACATTTAGAAGTTTTACTTCTTAGGAAATACTTAGTACTTATTTCTCATATTTTGTGTGGACAACAAATCAAACCGAACCAAACCAATCCAATAAATCTCTTCGACTTTTTAGAACAATATTGAATTGATCGATTTGATATTTTAGAAAATCGAAATGTATCGTTTCGATTGCGTTTCATGAAGGAAAAACCAATAAAAAATCAAATTGAATCGAATATTTAAATGATAAGAAAAATAAATATATGTTAGTATTTAAATTTAATGAAACAACCAATTTAAATGTGAAATATGAAGTAAAAATACGGTAAATATTGTGATATTTATAAAAAGTATTGTTTTTTTAGTTATATGAAAGTCTTTAGAATAAAATTAAAAATCAAATTGTGAATGCGACAAAAAATTTGAAAAATAAACCTAAATTTTTATTAAAATAAAAATCGAACTGAACCAAATAAAAACTGAACAGAACCAAATAAAAAGCGAACCAATGATTTTGTCCTTTATTGGACATCAGTTCGAACCAAAATATTGAAAAATCGAGAATATTTGTTCGACTATCGGTTTGGCATATACTCAACAACCTGGTCTCAAATATTTATTAACTTTATAAATCAATAGTTTTTCATTTGATCAGTTAAAAAAAAAAAAAAAAAAAAAAAAAAAAACCCCTCTGGATCGAAAATGTGCTAAAATGAAGATGAGATATATGTATGTTTATATATCGAAAATTGGAAGCCTCCATAGCATCCGTGCCTGCTTCAAGGTTCGAATCCTAGAAACAACAAAACAATTTTACAATTTAGCTCACTTATGTCTAGAACCTCAAAATAAATACAACTGGAAGAACTCAACCATCTCTCAACGATTCAGTGAAAAAAAAGAAGTTTCTGAAAGTATGGACCAATACATTTTAAAATTTTAGAAACTCGGATAAAAATTTCTGACAGCCAAGGCAACTAAAACAGCTGACCCTTCAAGCAGAAACGCTATCATCTAGCTTGTTCAAATTACAGAACATACCTCGTTTTTCTCCCAGCATGCTTTGAACCCATTTCGGCAACTTGATGAACTCGCTCTATAACTTCACTACTTTTGTAAGCATAGTTAGTGAATGACTTGATTTCATGAGGATTCTAACAGTCAACAGGTTGTGAGTATTAGTGCTCTTGAACATAAATTGTTCATCAATGGCCACCAATAGCCAAAACTGAATTCTGTAGTGATAAGTAACTTCTAGGCCTCTTCTCTTTCTCATTCAGCCCTTGGATCTACATTTTTCTTTGATTGTTATCATTATCGAGCAGGTAGCCAACGAAGTTGAATCCTATAAGAGACAACTTCCCAATGATTTCCATCAATGAAGGCATGATCTGAGAACATATATTTTCTTGTTGCTTCCATGATTCACATTGAAATATTTAGCTCATTAAGAAACTTTTTCTGCTAACCTTGAGTTTCCGTGTTTTCTATATGCATCATGGATTCTTTCTAGCATTGGCTCAGTGGGATCAAAAGGCATATTGTTGATAAAGTTTTCGAGGTCATCCATGTTTCCATGTCTTCCGTAAAGCTCGATCATGCATTCGTAGTGCTCTAATCGAGGTATAATACAGAACTTATCACTCATTGAATCGAAATACTGCCTACCCAACTCAACGAGATTTTCGTATACACAAGCAAGTAAAATACCTTGGAAGGTAACATGGTCCGGTTTTATACCTTTCTCCATCGTCATCAATTGAAACAACTCGATTACTATGAAGCTCCTTCTGTTGTGGCAGCATCCTAAAATTATGGAGTTCCACAAAATCACATCCCGCGAAGCTGCATTTTCAAAAATTTTGAGAGCATACTCAAGTTGGCGGCATTTGCAGTACATGTCAACTAAAGCTCCGCTAACAACAATGTCTATCTCATAATTATTTCTAACCATGAAGCCATGGATTTGTTTGCCCTGTTCTAGAGAAAAAGTGTTTGCGCAGGCTCCTAGAAGAGTTGCAAAGGTAAATTTACTAGGGGCTGTTTCCCATTGCATCTCTGAGAAAATTGTCATGGCCTGTTCGCTCATGCCATGACGAGCATACGTAGTCAGTATAGCATTCCAGGAGACATCGTCCCGCCATCGACTCATTTGGTAAAACCAAACTCTGGCACTTTTCAAGTTCCCGCATTTACCATACATGTCAAGAAGGCTGTTACCAATAAAGAGATTAGCATAGAAACCAATTCTATAAACAAAACCATGAACTTGCTTTCCTCTTTCAACATCTAAAAGACCAGTACAAACATTCACTATTAGCCGAATAGTTACGTGATCAATATCCTTAATCGAACTGTGCATAAAATGGACAAAGTCTAAAGCCTCTTCCCATTCAGCGGAACGAATATACCCTGCCAACATAGCATTCCATGAAATCACATTGCGTTCAGGCATTTCATTGAAAAGCTCCCTAGCTTTTAGAACTTCCCCAGACATTGTATATCCATATACCATAGAAGTCCAAGAAATGAGATTTCTTGAACTGGGTTGGTTAAATACTTGGTGAGCATTTTCTAATATTCCACATTTTATATACATATCAATTAGAGAGTTTGAAATAACCTCATCTTCTTCAAAACCCACTTTAACTACAACACCATGAATTTGCCTACCTTCTATAAGTGCTGAGATACTTGAACAAGCAATCAAAGCATTGGAAAAGGTAAAACTCATAGGCATAATTGCTTCTCGAAACATTTGAAAAAACATTGCCACCGCCTCTTTCCCATTGTCCACCTCAAGATAACGCCTAACAATCACATTCCAGGAAACATCATTACGATTATGTATTTCATCAAACATCCTACGTGCATCCTTCATAACCCTGCACTTTCCATACACATCAACAAGTGAACTCTCGAGAATCACATTGCCAACAAAGCCAGATTTCACAATATGGCAATGAACTTGCCTAGAAAAGTGAAGAGCCAAAGCGGCACCGCAAGACCCAAGAACACTAGCTAAAGTTATCTGAGTAGCATAAACACCGCATTTATTCATAACCAAGAACAAATTCAACGCTTCCAAACCATACCCATTCTGCGAATACGCTGTTAACATCGCATTCCAAGATCCCCCATCTCTCTGAGGCATTTCGTCGAACAGCTCTCTCGCATCTTCCAAACACCCACATTTTCCATACGCTTCAATGGCCCGATTCAGCAAGAAAATCGGCGGCGTGGGGCAAAAAGTAACCAGATGAGACTCGACCTTTCGAGCCTCAACGAGTGCGCGATTGGAAGAGCAAATTTGGAAGAGGCGGGCGTACAGAGGATGAGGAAAGGGGAATGGAGAATCGAAAAGGAGGGAGACCGCTTTTCGAAGACGACCCTCTTTCAGGTATTTGAGGATTGTGGTGGTGGCAGCTCCGGCGCCGGCGGGTTGGGTTCTGGCGGTCAGATTCTTCCGGGAAAGAAGGCGGTTGAGTATTGAGGCCGCGGACACACCCATGAGCGTACGAGCGGTTCGAACTTGAATCCTTCACATAGTGGCGCATTCTTTTGCACTTTCTATCTCACGAATTTAGTTAAATTTGGTCAAAATTTTCTTTTACTTATATTTAAATTATAACCTTTTTTTCTTTCAATTAATTTTGATCTTTTTTCTTTTTTTAGTTTATAGAACAAGCAAAAAAATTCATCAACTTAAAATTTTAATAGTCTAAGAATTTATATATTATAATGAACTATTTTAAATATCTTTTTAAATTAGGGGCCAAAGAAAACATTGAAAATCGAAAACATCGAACAGTATCCAATAGATCTTGATTGATTTGATTTTTTTAAATAATTATAGTTAATTTGGTTTGATATTCGGTTCCGATTCTTAATAAAAAAATTAATAAAAATTGAACTAAATCAAATATATAAATAATAAGAAAAAAGATATACGTTGGCATTTAAATTTGATTAAAAAAATCAATTTATAGGTAAAATATGAAGTAAAAGCATGATAAATATTGTGAAATGTATTATTTCTTTTTGTTAGTAAAATTAAAGTCTTTATAATAATTTTTTTTTAAATAGAAAATGAGACAAAAAAAATGTAAAAAATAAATTAAATTTTTTATTGAAATCAAAATCGAAAATCGAACCAAAACTGAACCGAACCAATGATGTTGTCCTTTATCGAACATCAGTTTGTACTCAATTTTTGAAAAATCGAGGAAATTGACTTGATTATTGGTTGGCACAAAAACGATAAAAAACCGAACCGAAATCACTCCTATTTTAAATTTTACATTCCAATGTCTCAAGATCGAAAGAGTTAGTGAGAGTTAATTTCATTGTTTGGTAGTAATCAATTTTTTCGATATTTGACTCACACTTATTTGAAGCCCTCTAAATTTGTGGTCTACACTTTTAATCTAAAAAATTAGGGTTAAGTAATAGTTAATTAATTATTATTATTCAAATGATTATGTGATTTATATCCTCCCTCTCTCTCTATAAGTGTGTTAGAGAGAGATTATACTTGAATCTTTTGCCTTTTTTTTTAATCAACAAATTAAAAATAATCAATTATATATATATAAAGAGATATGATACAAATGAAATAGTTTTTAAATTCAAATGTTGAATAGAATTAGAATCGCTTTAAAAGAAAAGGAATAAAAGTTTTTTTAAAAATTAACGACTTGCACGTTGCGAACAAACTTACGATTCACGATATGATATGCGTTCAATTTTTTTTTTTTTTTTTTTTTTTTTTTTTTTTTTTTAACGGTACTAAATTGGTTTGTAATATTTATTGCAACAGATGGCATTTTGGATGGAATTGGACATGTTCAAATTGACACTTATGTCTTTTTCAATCAAAACCTTAAATTAAGTGGATAAAAATAGTTGGAAATATATATGTATATATGTATATGTATATATATACATATATATATATATGTATATACATATATATATATATATGTATATATATATATGTATGTCGATTTTAGATTAATTGAAAATGTTTGTTGTGCGTTTTTATTGAATTATTACAAATGAATTTGTTAAACCAAATTTTAGAATTCATATTTAATTAAGATCAAAATCAAAACAAATCTAATGTGTAATTGAGATGAATCAAAAATATAAGAAAGTGATATAAAAAGTAAGTTCGGGAATTAGCCTACATCCACGATTCTAATTAATGAAATTCTCAAGGGTATAAAATTAGTGTCTAAATTCTATCAAGAAGAAAACATTCAATGACTTATATATGACTTACAAGGTTAAAACCTAATTTAGTCTTTTTTAATCATTAATTTTGAATCGCTCATTTTTAACAACTTACCGATTTGGACTTAATGAACTTTAACACTCTGTAATGGGCTCTAGCACCCTGTTAGAAAGTATTGATCACATTCGTTTTGAAACCAATTGAATATGAGAGGTGTATCTCACATCTCTTAAGAATGTTGGAAAAACTCCTCATTTTATTTAACACATACAACGTAAACGTTTAATTCAAAACATAATTATACACTGTAACTTTATTGAATAGAGGTCACAAGCATTCTATTTGCTCACACAACTATCATGTTCATGGTTGCTGAGATAAAATTTCTAGTATTTAAAAGCATGCTATCTCGCCACATACATACATATATACATATATACATACATATATACATAAATATAAATAAAAATAAAGTTAATTTTTGTGAGATAGTGCGTAAGCATTTGTTTTATTATAATTAGGTCGTTGTGTTTGCCTCCTTCTTTCAACGATTTTGATTTTGTTATTTTTCACAATAAAATATAATGATTTCATTGAAAAAATAATTATTTGCCTTGATTTGTTTAGATTTTGAGTCAAGATCAGTGTACACTTTCTTTTTTTTTTTTCTTTTTTTTTTTGAATTATTTATTTTCATAAAGCAAACTAGGAAAGTTGAGCTATAAGAAACTTTCATAATTTTGTTTTTCTTCTGAATTTTTTATGTTTATATAAAAAAAATTAACGTTGTTCAAACAAATAGACATTAACGATCAATCAACAGAAAAAGCATTTTTCTTTAAAAAAATTTAACAAATAAACCAATTGTTTTTTATATCGAGTGCAGTATAGAATGTTTAAATAAATTTAAAACAACGTAAGATAATTTATAGGGTTAGTTGAGTGATTGATTATAATCTAATTCAACTTTACCAAAATTTAATCACCTTCTCGCGAAGAGGAAGTGGGAGATAAAGTAAAGTGTAAGTATTTATTGTTATTGTTTTGGGAGGAGGTATTTATTTTATATTGATTTTTTTTATTTCTAATTATTGTATATAAAGTAAAAATTAGAACAAAAATAAGTAGAAAAGTAGATGAAATTTGATACATTTATCTATGCAAAATGTATGATATGTGATGTTGATTAGGAGTTAAAAGAGAAATTGTGATAATGTATTATAAGCAAACAATTTCTCAATATCATGTTTATGTGTAACTTATATAGTTTTCGAGTGACACTAACAAAGTTATGAAAATAAGGTTCAACATTATAAAAAATGATTGGTTAATTTTTAACATAAAGTAAAAGTAAAAGTAAAAACACACACACACTTAGAAATTGTTGTGGGCAAAGGGAATGACAATGACCATGAGAAGAACAAAAATTGGGAAATAATAAGAAAGAAAATAATTATTGGGATGATAAAATTGTGTTTCTGGTTAAGAGATTGATTAATTGTATTTAGGAAAAAGATAATGATAATGAAAAAAAAAAAAAAATAATGGATATGATGTAACTGAAAAATAGTTAGGAAGAGAATAAAATGTTATTACAGAAAGAATATAAAGTAGTTTGGAGAAAAAAAATGATTTTGAAAAAACGTGAGTATGGAGAATGATCCTCGGTCGCCCAGACACAGATAATCATTCTTAATCTCATTCTCCCATTTTATTAACGGTGATCTAAACTTATAGTTTAAAAATTTTAATAGCACAGCTTGTAATTAAAGTGGTTCTTACTAAATAACAAATACTAACTTTCTATTTTGATTTTACTACTTTTATAAAATATTTCATCCATAATACAATATTTCAATAAACTTATTTATTCGATGAAATTTGATAGATTCAACTTTTTTTTCTATATTTAATTTATTTTTGTTAATTTTGATATTATGGATTTATCTTTTTCCTTTTTTTTTCATGAAAAATTCCTACATCAAAATCGAAATTAATTAAAGCCAAAAGAAAGAAAAAAGAATTAACAAGATTCGGTGAAGCCCACTTCAGAAAAAAAAAAAAAAAAAAGCTTTTGTGAAGCGTAAGAGTGGGATATTTACCCCGTACCTTGACTTTACAGCCTATAAGACGGTAACTACACCAAGTTACCGTGGAACCGAAACGCAGGGGAATAATTAATCCCAGACGATGAAATTACAAATATATCCCCCTCACCTTTCTTCTACACCCACCTTTCGTCTCTCTGGCTTCAAATGCACCATTAACCAATCATTTCAACAATCTCCCTCTCTGAAATTTCCTCAGAAAATCAAAAAAGGAAAGAAAAAAAAAAAAAAAAAAAATCCAAAGCCATGGGAGATATTAGGAAGAAATTCCCAAGGGAACCTACCCATAGCCCAGATTCAACCGCCGATTCAACCGAAGATTGCTTCATTTTCAGAGGTTGGGACAGCGCGGACGACGACTCGCAATCGGAATCCGGAGTCTGTTCACCGACGTTATGGGGTTCAAATTCACGGACCAGCCCTCAATTTCACCGGCCGCGTAATCGCAGCCTCTCCCCAACTTCTCGGATTCAAGCCATCGCCAGAGGCCAGCAGGAGCTTATGGAAATGGTCAGGAACATGCCCGAATCCTCCTACGAGCTCTCGCTCAAAGATCTCGTCGAACAAGTGCACGGCGGCTCCGTCGAGAAATACGATTCCGGCTCTGAAAGTTCCTCCCGACGAGACACAAGCAAGAAGAGGAGCGAAACCAGAGCACTCGTTGCCAGAAGAAGCAACGCCGAGGACGGTGGATTTTACCTCAAAATGTTCATCCCGATGCCGTTTGGGCAGATTTCAGCGAAAAAGAAGAGCAAACTTCGAACCGATTCGGGGTTGAGTGGTGGTTCGAGAGTGTCACCTAAGCCGCCGCGAGTAGACAGAGATTGGTGGCGGAAGAAATCGTCGGTAGCCGCCGGCGAGAATGAGGGCAGTGTCTCCGGCGGAAGCATGACAAGTAGCGGGAGTAGTAACAGTAGTAGCAGCGAACGAAGCAATAGCAGGTAAACCAAATCTTGATGAACTCAATTATATCAATCCAGATTAAAAACAAAAACCCATTGAAAAGATTTCTTCAAATGACTGAGCCAATAATTGTTTGAGAGTTGGAATTTTGTATGATACTCTGGAAATTTATTTTTTATTATATGATGAATTTTGATTTGGTTTGCAGAAACTCTGAATCACAAGGGAGTAGTTGCTGGTTTTGTATCAGTCCATTGAGAAACAAAAATCCAGAGTAAAACAGATTCAATGGAATACTCAAACGCCATGTTTGGTCTTGGATAAGTAATTTGAATAAGGATAACTGGTTGGAAAGTTTTTTTTTTTTTTTTTTTCAATTTAATTATTGGAGAAAGATATTCCAACTTGTAACTCTATACTATTTTGTTAGTACGATATTGTTCATTTTGAACATAAATTATATTTTTATTTTCTAACCAATATGTTAACCATTCTTTTCTTCAATAAAGTTTCATCCAAAGTGATTATGTTTGAGAATTATGATATCAATGATAATCATTCTGGAATTTTGTCAATGAAATCAATTATATATTCATTGTCATCTAATCAATATGAAATATTTTGTTCACACTCAAAATGCTTCGCATAATTTCAACAAATTTTTAGCTAATAATTTTTATATCTTTTTTTGTTTATTTTATTATTATTAAAAAAAAAAAATCATTGTGATCCTCGATTTTGAGATGTTAACTAGTGTTTGTCCACAAAATTATAATTAGATTTACAAATTCATATTGCTTGCCAATAATTTACATGTTTGGTCAGGGGTATCAAGTTCGGAATTCCAATCTTCAACTACAGCTTACTAATTACTATACAGTTATTTCTTGGTTATTTATAAGTTTTTTTAAAAAAATTTAAATGAATACAAAAATGTAGGGAAGATGACCCGCCAAACACTATTCCATCGTCTCAACGTCTAGAAAATTTGAAGCCGTTGGCTTCACTTTGTGGACTTTGAGTATTTCAAAATTTTAAATTTGAGTTCGTTTTTTCTTTTTTTTTAATGCCACTATAAAATCATTATTTCAAATTTATTTTTCAATGTAAATGGATGTTTGGTATGAGTAGTAGTATCGACCGTTTCCATGTAAACTTTGCTTAATCAATGAATTCATACCACTTAAATTCACTAACCCCTCTGCCTAACAAATTTTATCTCCTAATCTTTTCATTTTCAATTTCATCCGCTCATGCCAAACACTTGTTAAATGTGTGGTATTTATAGACTTCAAAATTTTAAAAAGAGAGTAGGTTATGGTGGGTGAAATTGGATTATGACCTAACTATGTCTCATCGCTAATTATAATAGTTAAGAAAAAGTCAATTACTCTTTATCACAACTATAATAACTCTCAAATTCATTTTTAATAAATTTTATGTTATATTAGTTTCATGAATAATAATATGCATTGTTTTTTTTGAAAGCAAACCACAACCCATCACATTAAAGCCAATCCTAACGGTCAAGGTCCAAGTAAGATACAATATTAGGGGATGTTTTCCCTCCAAAACCAAGACAAAAAGAAGTCTTCCACAAAAAAGAACCTCAGAAAGCCTTATTTGCAAGCAAATCAGCCATATAGTTACTCTCCCAATGAGAGACCTTGGACACTCCGAGAGAGAAGCAAAGACTTTTAATATCAATAACAATATTGTTAAGGTCTGAAAAATCAAAATAATCATCATGAACAACCTTAATCACATTAATAGCATCGGTCTCCACTAGAATGATAGGCAAAAAAGGGCTATTAATCTTCCTCAACTGTTTAAGCCCCTCCTTGAGAGCAATGTCTTCAAGCACTTTGACTGAACTGTTGTAGATCTTCGGAGACGAACCAATAATAATCGGCCTCCCTTTGCAATCACGTACCACTCACCCAACACCGCAATTTCCAGACTTAGCCTGCAAAGCAGCATCCACATTTAGTTCTCATTCCAAATGACCTCATCGGGATGCTCCACACCGCTTAATGGACTATTAATAATAATAGCAACATATTGACTGCAAAAAATGTCATTAATAAGCTCCTCATTCCAAGTCCTATCGTCCTTAATGAGATCAGCCACCAAACAATTTTTCCACTTCTCCTTAACACCATCCACCAACAGATTATCTCTCCTATTAATCCACAGATCATGGCCAATAAGATATTTTTCTCCAATCACCCACCCTCCACCTAAATCCTTTCCTAAACAGCTCTCTTCTTCGCAACAAACTTCTCCAAGCATAGGATGGATTAGAGCCAAGAGAGGAAGTTAAATGTATGTTGGAGGGTGTAGTGGTGTGTTAATAATAATATGCACCTTCAACATTTATTATCATTACTTCTAATATAATAACTTGCATTTGTTATAATTTTTACTGTCAATAACTTTGACTATTGATATTAAAAGAAAAAGAAAAATTAAAATTATCTTTTTCATTCTTAGGTTTGGAATCTAGGTTCAGTTTGATCTATGTGTTTCAAAATAGAATTATATCATTGAGATTTTAATAATATTCACTTTTGGTTCATAGATTTGGAGACTATTTTCAGTTTCATCCTGGTGTTTCAAAATGTAACAATTTTACCCATGACATTTCAATAGTATTTACCTTTAGTCCTGTTGTGTTTTCAGTTTATTTTTATACTTAATTAAAAAATATAATTAATTAACGCTTTCGTTAGGTGAATAACAAAAATTGAACATTATAAAATGCAATTTTTTCAATTTTGAATGGTAGAGACCAAATAGAAACTAAACCTCAAACCATAGGACTAAAAATATATTTCTTCATTGATATGATCAAATTTTGTACTAAAAACCAAAGAAAAAGAAAAAAAAAATATTTTTATTAATTTCATTTGATCACACACTCAAAAGCAATTAGAATATTTATTTTCTTTTACAATATTATTTTATTTTTAGTTATGGTTCTCTTGCTAATATGATAATCTTTTATCATCAACCTTACCCTTTTCATTACAATTTATTTATTATTGTTGTTTTAATTTGAAAAGTAGTATGTATTCAAAGAAAAAAAAAGTTTAGAATATAATTTATATTGGACTCATATATTCCAAAATTAAATAATTTTACTCATAATATTTAATAATGCTCAATTTTAGTAATTGAAATAATAAAAACATTAGATAGATTACTTAATATTGACTAGAATAATTTTATATTTCAATATATTAATAAATTGGAATTTATTTTATTTTATTTTTATAAATATAAAATAAACTAAAATAACAAAAAAAAATGAATATTATTGAAATATCACACTAAAAATGTTTCATTTTAAAATATATGATCCTTTGAAATAGATTTTCTATCAAAATTAAAAAGTGAACCTTATTGAACTGCGTATTTAATTTTAAAATATAATGGCCAAATTTAAACTAAATCTCGAATTTATAAGACTTAAAAAAAAAAAAAAAAAAATTCAAATTCAAATTCTGGGTTTGGGCCGAAAGCTAATCAAATAAAACTTGCAAAAGCAAAACGCACCCGTTTCGGATCTGACCCATGGATCCAGTTGGGCATTCGGGTTGCCGTTGTGAACAAGTCTACTACGAAGTTCATGTCATACCGTGCGGGACCCATCACCCATGGCCGGTGGTCATGGTCATAGGTCTGCACAGAAGACTCTTTCTTCTCCATCAAGAAATACGCGGCTTTACCCTCGAAATCACATCAGCCCACGCACTGCAAACTTCCACAAAGTCAAACCCAGAGACGATCAATGAAAGAAGCCTAAAAAGTAAAAGGCAATTGGTAAACGGCTTTGTGAATGCCGATAACATCTATAATCTTCTCATGATTTCAAAATTTAGTTTACTTAACCCTTTCCTTAACCTTCCCTTTTCGCCATTTGGCAGATGGATTTGTAGTTTTGTATTTCCCCAGTCTTTCATTCTTTTCTTTACAACTGGGTTTCTCTGAAAATTCCAAGTTGGTTCTGAAAATTACTAGGGTTTGTTGAAACTGATCGAACAAGCAACCCCTCGAAGAAGAAACACACAGTTCTCCTCCCCACTTTTTGCTCATTTTTTCTGTTGATTCAAGGAAGGTATGCTTCCTTTTAACCCTGACCCATCTCTCTTTTTCTCTGTTACTGCAATTTCTTTTTCCTTCTCGATCCTGGTGCGAACTTTTTAGATTGTGGGTAAGTTTGCTTTTGCTTTAAATTTTCTGCTTTATGATTTGTTATGAGATTTCATTTTGTGCGGCTAATGGAACTGTAGTGATTTGTATTATGAACTATGTGGTTCTTTGGTTCACGTTTCGAGTTCATCTGCCCTTTTCTTCTTTTTCTCGTTCTATATTAGGGAAGATTACACATGGGGTTCTTGTTTATTTATAAGAAATTTGTTGGTGATTCTCCTCGCGTTTAGTTTAGATTCATTTGCGTAATCGCTTGATTTTTTTTGTTGCTCCTTTTCAGTGTTGTTACTTTTTATAAAGGCTGAATTTTTGACTGACATGATTTCTGATAGACTTCTGTTCCACGACAGCACTATGATTATTTCACTTGTTAAGGCTACTACTTTTCTAACCCAATTTTCATAAATCTTTATAGATTGTGTTTCTCAGTAGTGTCACGGAAAGAAGTTCTTATTGGGGTGTAATAGATTTGGAGGGATATGTCTATCAATGCTGTTGCTTGCGCTGAAAGAGCAACTAATGATGTGCTTAGAGCTCCTGATTGGGCCATAAATATTGAGCTCTGTGATATTATCAACATGGATCCCAGGTAATTCTGAAACATCTTTCTGGTGCTAGTTATTTTTAAGTCTCTACCTACCTGTTTTGTTGTTTGTTTGCAAAATTGTGAAATGATTATTTTGAGTGATTATAAATGAAGAGTTATATTGAATGATTATAAAGAAGAAATTGTTGTAATAACTCGTTTGAATGAAATTTTTATAGAGTGATTATAAAGCTCGTATTTAAAATCTCCATAAAACCCTCAAACAAACACCTCTGTAAAAGTTTTGGATATTTTTCACCAATTCTAGAGTGGTTGTTTGTTAGTTTTTTACACCACTCTTAGAATTTGAAACCAGATGAAAGCAGGTGGTTGTTGCTAACATGTTTTCTTTCAATTCACTTCTTTGATTCAGTCTCGTAAATGTTTCAAACTGAAACGGAATGTAACTGACCATTTTTGTTATCAAATATCCATTAGTTGTTGCGCTTTTGGTTGTTGACTTCGGTTTTAAATGAGAGATTTATAGGCAAGCGAAGGATGCGGTGAAGATACTGAAGAAGCGTCTGGCTAGCAAGCATCCTAAAATTCAACTTCTAGCTCTTCATGTAAGTCTTCTATTCTCTCTTGTCTTTGTTAAATGTTTACCATAAACAACAATGTTTTCTCTCATAACAGTCAATTGCCAAAAGTTAATTGTAAGTAAGATATTTCCAGAAAAGGTTATATCTCTGTATGTATATGTAGGAAAGTCGACACTCTTACCGTGTTATGTGTTCCTTTTTAATTTCTCTCCTAACTCCATTGATCTAGGCATTGGAGGCTCTAAGCAAAAATTGCGGTGATATAGTTTTTAAGCTGATCGTGGAACGAAAGATCTTGGATGAAATGCTTAAAATTGTAAAGAAGAAGGTATCACTAAACTTTACGCGAATCTACTGTGTTGTTTGGTATGGTATACTACAAATCTTAACGGAATATGACAAATAGTTTAATGTGTTCTTTTGTACTCAGCAACCTGATTTAAATGTACGGGAAAAAGTATTAGCTATGTTAGATGAATGGCAAGCAGCATTTGGTGGTGGCTTTAAGGCAAAATATCCACAATACTCTGCAGCCTACAACGAATTGAAGGCAAGTCCATTTTTTTTTCTTTGATATACAAAATTTTTAACACTTGGCAGTCCTCAGAGAAAATTTTCTACAGTTTTCTCATTTGTTTTCTCGAGTATAGAATGCCGGATTTCAATTTCCGCTAAGAGAAGAGAACGTCGAGCAGTTCTTTAGTTCACCTCAGATACAACCTGTAATTGAGCACCCTGTTTCAGCTTATGATGATCTTGCTGTTCAGGCTTCTCTCCAGTCTGATGCTTCTGGTTTAAGGTAAAGTTATAATTGATGTTTCGCTTGTTTTACTTTATGGCCTCTTCTTTTTGTAAAAGTAAGGGGCTATTTAGGGTTCTTCGGTCGCATGCCCTCATCATGATTATTGGTTTTAAAAGGCTAAAGACGACCTCAAAGCTTTTCTTCTTGGAGAGGCAAGGAGGCGTAAGCCTCAATTTTTATTAAAAATCTTATAAAAATCCTAAATCTATGTAAACATGTACGATAAAACATAGTATTTATGTAAAAAGACCTAGAACATCAAACCAACACTTATATGGTTAAATATTTTTGGAGTAAGAAACAGTTTCGTTAATGAATAAAACATAAGTGAATTCTCCAAGCACCGACAGTGAATACAACAAAGAACTCCAAAAAGACAAGGGAAAAGAAAATCAGTCAACAAATGATCAAAATTAAATTGACGGTTATGAAATGATCACATGTCTAAGAATCTATAAGAGAAAATATGTAATCTAATTGGATGACTAAAGCAATGCTTGAGACTAAAGCAGAATGAGATCATGAACCAAGTCTAAGTAGTAAAAGTTGTAATAATTTATATTTGTTGCTTTAAACCCTTATATTTTAAAGAATTAAAAAAACTAATACTATTCTTCTAATTATTCTATGAGGCGTTGGAACTTTAAGCCTCGATGCGTAATCATGGAGGCGTAAGCCTCTTATGATCCAACAAAGGCATAAGACCGAGGGCTAAAAGTTAAAGTCTCCCCTTGAGGCGGGCCTCAAGAAGAAAACCTTAATAGCCTTTTAAAACATGGTGATCAATATAGTCTATATGTCTACTTCGTTCTTCTTTCTCAAGTCTAGTATTTTATCATTTATTTGCCATTCCCTCTCTGGATTCGTCTCTGATTATAATTTGAACTTAAAACAGCTTGCCAGAAATTCAAAATGCCCAGGGACTAGCAGATGTTTTATTGGAAATGCTGGGTGCATTGGATCCTAAGACTTCAGAGGTATTCCTCGTGAAATGTCTGTGTTGAAAAAGAAAGAATTTGAAGAAAGTTCAGTTTATAAACATCTTCATGTGTTCCTTTTTTTATAGAAATCAAAATTTTGATTTTAAGCTATCAATTCAAACCATTTTAGGCCTGGTTTAGATGGAGGGAGTGTTCATGTAGCTGAACCTTTTTGTTTGAGTTTGACTTGGTTATTATATAAGCAGGCTCTGAAGGAAGAAGTGATTGTCGATCTTGTTGATCAATGTCGATCCTACCACAGCCGTGTTGCGGTACTTGTGAGCGAGAACACGTAAGATATCGTGTCATCTTTATTTATTTTCTGTAGGCTTAATCTCTGACTCGTGCTGTTTGCTCCCATTTCAGAAATGAGGAACTGTTATGTCAAGGACTGGCGTTGAATGACAATCTGCAGCACGTACTCAGCTACCACGATGACATTGCAAAAGGATCATTCATGATGGAAGATAGAAGTACAAAACCTCCTGTTCCATCGGTTCCATATATGAATCCTGAGGACGATGGTTCGGAAGATGATTTTACACCATTAGCTCGCAGGTGACTAATTTAGCACCTTTGTTACTTTTACCTATTTTTGTAGAAAGTGGTGCGACTTTTATACGTGATTTACAGGTCAGCTAGAGATCATAGTATTGAAAAGAACAGAAAATCGGCAATTGGTCAATCATCTCTAGTTAGTCCACATTCTTCACCCTCATCGAAGAAGACAACTAGCATGGAAATAATCGATCATCTGAGCGGAGATGCATACAAACCTCAAAGATCTCCAACGACTGCACCATCTTATCCACCACCACCAAAAACTTCATCCCCCTCACCTTTCAACACGATACAGTCTCTATTCGACGAGCCTCCTCCGAGAAGCATATTGACAAATCCACTTGTGTCGACACCTGATGATGCTCAATCTCCAGGCTCCCTCCCTCCCCCACCCTCGAGGTATAATCAAAGACAACAATATTTTCAGCAACAAAAGGCTGTTTCAGGAGGAGACATTCAGCCCCATTTGAGCAACGACCATGATTCTTCATATGACAAGACATTGAAATATACTAAGAATCTGTCGCTCAGTCCTCCCACTCCAACCAGATCTGCTGAGCATGAAGAAGCTATCTTCAAAGATCTGGTGAAGTTTGCCAATGCCAGGTTATCTTCATCCTCGAACCCCAACCGACAGTTCTGAGACACGATTAGCAAAGACTGACGTTTTGTATTAGGCAGATGAGGAGGTGTTAGAATTTGTTCACGGGTTGCTTTGAATGGATCTTGGAGGTGAGAGCCACTGATCTCTGCATGTATATTATAAAATTATTATTACATTCAAATGGCATTCTGCTAATTGTTTGGTCCATCCATAACCAGGCTACCTTCTATTTTAGATGGCAGTTTTATTCTTGAATGTTTATAATAATAGTTTTAGTATCTAAATTAAGTTATTAATTAGAAATAGGAACATCTGAATTCATGATATTTTTTTTCAATTATATTAATTGGATTATTACTTTTATTATACATTTTATTTAGAATCTAAACATTGACGAATATGTTATTTTATTATTTATTTTTTAGGAATATTTTATTACTGTTTTTGTTATAAATATGTGAAGTAATTTAGATTATATCTTCTAAAGTTACAATTTGCATTGGTGTGTAACTAATGATTTCATATGAATCTCCCACGTTTAAAACCAAAATCATATTTCTATATATAAATAACCCTAAAAATGAAAACATATTACAAATTTCGGAAGTATGGATTTATTAACTCGTCATATGAAGAATTAAAAGAGGATATAAAAATAAATAAATAAATAAATAAATAAATTGAAGTCAATTTCCAACTTCTTTATGGAAACGGTAATTCCAAAATCAAAGAGTAACTACGAAATCATCCGTAGTATTAAGTATACTACATACAAATTCAATGTTTTATGGAAACGCCTCCTTCCACCTCCTCCGCTTACCCCCTTCCCCTTTCCCAACCCTCTCCTCCCTCCGCCGCTTCCTCCTCGCCACCCTCCCCCGCCTCGGCCTCTCCATCTCCGATCCCGACCCTCTCGCCAGCCTCATCTTCTCCTACACGCGCCGCCGCCCCCTTGTGCATCTCCTTCACCGCCACTACTCTCCTCCGCAACCACGCCGAGAACGCAGATTGGATCCACGGCGGCACTCCGGAGTCACGCGTGCTCTCCACGCTCCGGCCGATCACCGCCTCGCTTCGGCGGCTGAGAAAGGAGAGCTTTGTGTTGTACGACGGGGAAAGTTGCTGTATGGTGTGCTTGGAGGGGTTTGGGTTTGTTCACTTCCAAATTCTTTTCTTCACTTTCATCTTTTTTTGTTTATGGTGTTTTGTTTCAATCGGATATACATTCATTTATTTTACCGATGAAACAACCATATTTGGAGTTCGAATTGATGATTCATGCTGATTACTAAACTTCATTTACAAATACATGTTCAAATATCTTTTGTTGTTGTTGGATTTTCATGTCACTTCTTTGATCAAGAATTTTGAAGTTTGTAGCTATTAAAAATGAGTTTTTATCAACTTTTTATAAAAATCTCACTCAAACTAATTATTACTGTATAATTTGTTCTCCGTGGTCAATCAAAATTACTCATCAATTTTAATCACTTCACAATTATTCATCCAAATACCAAAAAAAAAAAAAAAAAACCAACTTAGGTACTAAAGTTGTTGAATTTTTGAAAAGATGGTTGAGTGATTATTTAATTTTACAAAATTAGATAGATTAAATAAATAAAATAATAATAAAAAAATTAATATTTATTTTGATAGACAACCCAATTCATCATTCTCTAGTGTTGTTTAAAACGCAACATACATATAGAATTGAAGAGAGAGAAAACAAAATATAGAGAGTATTTAATGAATTTATAATAATGGTCGAAAGCTTTGTTATCATTAAAATATTTAGATGGATTTGAAACGTTAAAATAGCGCTATGTCTGTCAAAAGAAATGAATCACTTTGATTGAGATAACATCTTTTCACACTTTTAGTCAAGAGAAAAGGCGAGTTCAACTCAATATATAAGATTGGAAGATTATAATCTACGACTTCTTTGGCCGGGAAAACATGTCAATTATTATTGAGGCAGCAATGTGTGAAGGATTAAGAAAACAAGAAGCAACAAATAAACATATTAGCCACCAAACAATTCTTTAACTAGTAGTTCTCATTGACACAAGAATTGCAGTAACAAATAAGCCATTTTTTTGGTCAAAGAATAGACTGACCCCCACAAAAGTAACCTCCATCCCTCCCTCCCTTAGCAAAGAGTGACTCATACAATAACACAAGAGTACTCTTTTGCTCTTTCCACAAAGGAATAGCATTAAATGGATGCTAAGATTTAAAAAAAGGACAGCTATTTCTTAGAGATCAGCATCTACTAACCAGTTTAATAGTTTTATGGCAATGCAGTTCAGAGAAGAAAGGCAAAGAGAGCTTGAAAGATTGATATGGGGCTTCTCAACTTTTTAGGTGAGGCCACATCCTTGCTTCCCCTTAGGAGCCCTTGCATATGATGATGCCTCCCCTGAAAAATGCAGGCAAAGAAAAAACTTGAAAAAGAAGTTATCAAGTTGTCTAGATCAAGTAGTACAGGGTTTTTTTTTTTAATATTTGTGAGTGTTCAGGTCCCTTACGCGCACCTTGATTATTCTCACAACAAACCTGTAACTTCTTAGATTTCCAAGACCCTCATTGAGTCAATTCATGATGGTTGTAAATTTGTCTACCATGTAAAGAAATTTACCTGTACTGCATCCTTGAGCGGCCCCCAGCATTCGAGTTGATTGTACTTTTGTGAGCTTGAATGAAAATATACCCTGACCAAGGCATCTAGCAGCTCGGGATTCTCCCTGAATAGAATTGAATCTCCATGTAGAACTGATTCAAGCACCTGGTTTCATAAATACAGAGGCTTTTAACCGTTGTTATGCAGCTTATGCTATGTTGCTCCCATCATTTAATGGGTCAGATCGGAGAGCTCTCCAACAACAAAGAAGTTTCTTTTTGTTTTATGACTTTTTATAATCGGGAATCGGAGTTTCACCCCACTATATACATGGAGGTACTTGCACCCATCTCAAGGTCTAGATCTAGGAGATATTAAGGAATTTTACAATTAAATTAAATCATGAATTTCGTACCTAAGAACTCTAAAGGAGAATGACTCAACTTTGGCACCTTACGTTTTATGGTGGAAAAATTTGTATCTTCTGTCTATGGAAATTGGGAGGACAGATGTTCCATGTTAAACACCAAAAACAATGACTACATGATGAGGAGTTATTCAAAGAGGCTGGTACCGAGGTTACAAGGGAAGAAAGAAGAAACGGTTAGATATAGAAGAGAGAAACTAAAAATTACAGTTTCGCAGTGTGTCAAAAGGTTTCGAGGGTAGCAATCATAATATGGCGGTCATATCCAATAATTTTTTCGGGATGATTTAGAAACCAATTGTAATGGAATGAAATATTCAAGGAGTGGGAAAAGAAAAACTTACAAGAGGCAATTCTTTGGAGAAAATGTGGTATCTAAGCTCTGCAGTAAGATCAAGCAAAGAATTAGGGCCACTCACATAGCAATGTACATGAAGACACATTTCATCATTCACTTTCTTCCACTCAGCCACCACATCATCTTTGTTGTACCATCCTCTCAACTGTATACATTCACAAACTCAAAAAAATAAGTAGAAAAGAACAATGTGTTGTTCCACTCACATAATGAAGTGGCAAATAAGTTTGTACCTGGTCAAGGTTGATAACATCAGAGATTGTTAAGGTGAGATTAGCTGTAAAGTCACAATGGGATAGAATATATGTTCTTGGGATGATTCCTGCAGACTTGTTCACCTCCCTAGTAAAAACAACTTCTAACTTTGAAGCTTCAAATCTCGCCGGAGGAACCAATATCCTAACAGCCTACCAAAGATAAAGGTATCATAAGGCAGAGTGATAAAAACCATCCAAACAAACAACAAAAATTTCCATTCGAAGGAATCGACTACAAAAAAACAAACCAAGAATTCTATAAATATTATTCAGCATTTACTGCTCAAGATAGTGACTTAGCAACTGAACTTGTTAGCTTATGCAGCAAGCATATTTCTTGTTCATCATCCAGAACTTTAGGCAATGAAGCAAGAATGCAAGCGAGAACTTCCAATCAACACAAACAATTAGTTTCTTCAGAAAAACTAAACATACAATCTCAACGACCCAAACATTCACCAACAGAATCCTAACAATTCTTAGCGTTAGAGATCACAACCTTGTATAACTCTATCTCTACATTAGTATGATATTATTCACTTTGGATATAAGCTTTATTTTTGGTTATCAACCCAAAAGGACCAATGATTGTTCTCCACACTTGTAGACCTATAATATTTTACCTTATCTAGTCAATGAGGGACAATGGTCGAATTCACAACACCCTCCATTAGAACAGTGTAGTTTACAGAGTTTCCCCTCAACCATCTCCAAATTACACTTGAAGATATTACTTTTGCATCCAAGCCACTCCTTACTAGAGCACTTCACCTAAAACTCAACAACATATTTTGCATTTTTATACTAACCATGACAATGTCACTGGAGCTCGCAGCTTCTTCATTCGAGTCAAGTGACAAAGCTCTAATATCGCTTGCTAGTGACAACGCCACTAGCGAAACTCTACATTGATAAGATATTGTCCTCGTTAGGCACAAATCTTGGTGGCTTTGCTTTTGATTTACCCAAAAAGACCTTATACTAATCGAAATGTTGTCACTTGCTTATAAATCTATGAATTTCCCTTTATCTAACAGATGATGGGACAATGAGCAAATTCCAAACACTCAGCCTTCAAGTGAATTGATAAAGATAACCCAAACAGTCTCAATACAAAACGCAAACAAGATCAGGTTATCCAAATTCCAAAACACACTTAACATACATAAGTTTTTTTGAACATCCACCCAAAAATTCCCTTAAAGTCAACTCGCAACTTCACCCTACCGAACACGAATCAGTCAGAATTGAACAAAAATGCAGAAACACGACGACCCACATCAACCAAACCAAAACCAAAACCAAAACCAAATCGAAAGAAGGAGAAACGGTACCTCAGAGACGAGAGTATCGCAAGAAGCTCGAGTGGCACGGAAGGAAGAAAACAGAGAAACAGGCTTGTTCCTCTGCACTAATTTGAACTTGGGTTTGCCTGGCGATGGTGAAAAAGAGTAACGAGCACAATGAAAGGCCATGGAAGACGCATAACAACTCAGCGGTGTTCTTCTTCAGCTTCATCTTTCAGAATCAGAATCAGAACCAACCATTGTTGTTTCGCTTGGATGTGGAAAAATGGGGTTCAGAGTTTGCAATTGATTCAAACAACTTCTCGTTAGGGCCAAAATCTGAGGCCACAAATCTCTCTCCACGCGTATATTGATCTTTGTTTCTAATATTTTCGATTAATTAAAAAACAAGAAAAAAAAGTGAGGCTCATTGTTTTTTGATTGGTTGAGAATTTTTAGTTTTGTGACACGTCATCGCCTTCGGTGGACGATTTGATAACTTGTGGATAATATGATGACGTGGCTCAACATGCCCGTTTACACGTCGTCATTGTTAAGCTTCGCCGGGTGTATTTTTTTTTTCTGGTATTATCTCGCAATAGTTATTTAGGAAAGATTAAATTATAAATTTGATAATTGTGATCGGAATAAAGTTTTTTTTTTTTCCAAGAGCAAATAAAAATAAAGTTAAACTTTAAACTATTTAAAAGGTAGATTCTAGTATATATGATTTGAAAAAATCTATAATTTAACTTAGTCTAAAATTTGATAAAATCTAAAAAATAGTATATAACATCGATAATAGTTAGGAAATAAAATAAGTAAAAACTAGTTGTTTATGTGTTTAATGATAAGAGTGTAAGATAAGTAATTGATTGTACAAAAAAAATTATATTTAAAGAGTTAGTGACATGTTTTTGTTATCCGGTGATAATTAAGTTCAACACCACGTCACGATTTAATCCTAAAAATCAATATTGGACTCTCATTTAACTATCAGTTAACTTTATTAAAGTTTATCAATTTGGTTTGGTAAAAATGAGTTTGATCAAATATGTCAAATTTAACTAAATTATAATCAATTTTTGTCGTATTTAAATTTTCTCTAAAATTTGACATGGTTAGATTTTTTTTTTGTTCAAGAAATTTTTTTTGGGTGTTTTGTCATGAGATTTTGGAATGGTATTTCAAATTAGAATTTATTAAATATTTTTAAAAAAATTACATTCAAACGAGATTTTGACTGCAATCATTAATTTTAAATACTAAAAATAAATTATCATTCTAAATATTCTTAAAAACCACAACTAATTTTAAATACTTTTAGAAACATCCAAACAAACTTTTGACAGTAACCATTAATTATAAATACTCATAATAAATTTTCATTATAAATACTAATTCTAAATACTCTTAAAAACTACATTCAAACAAGTTTTTGACCATAATCATTACTTCTAAATACTCAAAATAATTTTTCATTATAAATACTAACTATAAATACTCTTAAAAAATTACATTGAAACAAACTTTTGATGCAATCATTACTAATCACTACTTCTAAATAATCAAAATAAATCATCATTCTAAACAATTATTTAAAATACTCTTAGGGTATGTTTGATAAGGGTATTTGAAGTAGTATTTCAAATTAGTATTTACTAAATAATCATAAAAAAACTACATCCAAACCGGTTTTTTATTGCAATTATTATTTCTAATTACTCAAAATAAATTCTCATTATAAATAATAATTTTAAATACTTTTAAAAAGTATATCCAAACAAAAAATTTTAATTGTAATTATAAATAATAAACTATATATAAACCAGTGTTTTATCGGGATCACTGCTAATCATTACTTCTAAATATTCAAAATAAATTCTCATTTAAACACTAATTTTAAATATTTTTAAAACTACGTCCAAACAAACATTTTGCTACAATCATTACTTCTAAATACTCTAAATAAATTTTTATTATAAATATTCTTAAAATCACACTCCAAACATCTATTAAAATCTCAGTTCAAAGTTATCCTCTTAACAAGAGGATGGTTAAATTAAATCGAAATAGTCGGATCATGTAGATCCGACCCGGTATTAGTCCGGAGCGGGTAGGACGGAATTGGGCAAGAAGCTGCCGGTTGATTGCGAATACGAAAGAGGTGTGTAAACTATAGCCTGTTCGAACAGAGGGTTGGAGAGACGATGAAGCTCACATGGAAGATCAAGGGCAATAATAGCAAGAAGCGCTCTCTCACTGCAATTTCAAATCTTCCATTTGAAGTTCCTGGCAAGGTGGAAGAAGACAATAGGGTTAATCACCCAGATAAAGAAGCAATCGTTGAACGGAGACATGATGAAACACCGGACAGTTCGTGTTCGGATCTCAAGCGACTCGCTGAATCATTTCAGGCTCAAGGCGATCGGCTGGCCGAGGTACATGTGTTTTCCTTCTATGTCGGCCTTCAACAACTTTACCTCTACTTTTTAATTCCATTTAATTGGATACTTGCTTGACTACTACTTTTTTTTCGTTTGAAATTGAAAATACTATCTAATTTTGAATGTTCAATATGAATAGAGAATGATAACTTCTTGAGATGATTTATGGTCACTGATTAATCAAATGTTAATCACATTAGTAATATTCGTCAAAAGCATTTCCACAACAGTGTATCGTATGCGGGTTTTCTTGCTAATTTTTAATCCAACGCTTAGCAGTCTTCTTCAACAGTTTGTTTGAACTTCATCAAGTCCAGCGCTGTAGGAAATTGTTGAAAGAGGGAGGAAGCTATGTTATAGGGAGGAGAAATTTAAGTAGCACTCTGAAAGCAAAGATTAATTTTGTATCTTATCTTACATTGGCTGAGTTTTTCCTTTAACTTTTATCTGAAAGAGAATAGAAGGCAAATCGCTTTAGAGAAGCTGAGAAGCCATTTGTATATTTGTATTCGATGTCTTCTACGACTACGGTTATACCAAAGGCTTAGAAGGAGATCTTAAGTATGCATTTCTATATTGTTACTTGCTTCATATCATAGTGTGACTATTTGGTTCATTTCCATTCGAACATGTGCTCGGTCACATTTCTTGGGGTTGATTTCTTCTAGAACAATTTACTTACAAAAGGAAGCTCTTGGAGTGGCCTTCATTTATGTTGATGTTATAAGTCCTCTAAAGCCATGTGCCTTTTTCGTTTTTCAGGAAGGGAAATTTCGGGAAGCTCTGGGTAAATGGCAGAATGCTCTTACTTTGATGCCTGAAAATTCAGTTTTGCATGAACAGAAGGCACAAGTTCTGCTGGAGGTTGGGGAAACTTGGGGTGCTTTGAAGGCAGCAACCAGTATGCTCCTTTCATTTTCTTTTTACTGTTTGAATTGTCTAAGATTTTTATATTGGTCAATAAGCTCTATGTTGAAGTCAGGTAGGTGATCGGTGTGATCAAGCCGTACTTCTTTTATGTTCTTTTTTGAACAGCTTTTCCACTACATTTTTTGCTTGATTTTATAGGGTGGCTTACATTTGAATTTTTAGTTTGAAGTTTATTACTAAAATAAGATTAGTTCTTCGTGCCTTTGAAGTTGAAATATCTATTCCTGAATTCTGCCTGCAGGGGCAACTGACTTAGATCCATCATGGGCTGAGGTAAAACTCTTATTCTATTGGTTCAATGCCAATATCCAGCTACAATTTTTACTCTCATCTTTGAAAATCTTGTGCCCTTTTTTTTCGTCATCATTTGGTTGTCTTATAGGATTATATCCATTTTATTTCCTTTTTTCTATTTCAAAATTGAAGATATATGTCTACCTGTATGGGTATTCATTGGCTCTGCAGTTTAGGTGAGTATAAGAAAACTTTTTGTAGTTGATTTGTTCAAATTAGTTTCCGGCCAAAATAAGTGTCCTCAAAGTAAGAGGTGGGATTCCCACACCCCTCATTATCATTCAAATTATTTTTCCTTGTTACCTGATGCATCTTCTTGTGAATGAATTGTCTCAGTTAAACTTGCTATTCAACCTTCAATAAATGACATTTTCTTTGCAATTCTAAGTGGCTAAGTGAAAGTTTCTTGCTTCTTAATTAAAAGATATGCATGCTTTTGCTCGAAATCAATGGCTAGCTTGAGATTCAAGCTAGTTGCGAGTATTATTACCAGCTGGAGACATGACAAGGAGAAGAGCAACATAGAATTAGAAAATACATGTTTTTGTAATTAATGTTGGAGTTTGGAGGTAAAGAGGGGTGTGTGACTGTGTACAGCAAGGGAAGGATGAAAATGCAAGGAGGAGAAGCATTGCAAAATGAACTTCAAATTTTACCCTAGTAGATCTGAATTATCTGATAAAGTGACATTGAATCGGCATTTAGAAATTATTAAGTTGGATAAAACCATTTAAATTCATCTCGCTTTTTAGAGATCAATGTCTGTAAAGCTGATTTGTTGATTTAATTTGGATATTTAAAATTCTCATTCATCATGCAGACTTAGATCGATGAGTGTGAAATGGCTGGACTTTTGTTGGTTTTTGAACTGATTTCTCAATCTCTTTTGATCTTGAATACGATTAGGCGTGGATCACTCTTGGAAGAGCACAGTTAAACTTTGGGGAACCTGATAGTGCTATAGAAAGCTTTGACAAAGCATTGGCCATCAAGGTACACCTTTATTACCTTTATTTAATATTTCTGAGTTTTGCAGATTCTTCCTTTTTGTATTTATGAGTGTTTATACTGTGCTAAACCTACTCAAATAGGTATATTGTTCCGTGCCCTGACTCAGTTGGTCTGCATAGTGTATTTGCATGGTCAGTTGAAATCTAACCCTCGAATAGTTTCCCAAGGTGGCTAGGCACTGGACTCTTCTTTTTGTAGAACACGCACTGAACTCTTAGGGTATGTTTTTGGTAGAAAAGAGTAGAGTGGAGTAGAAGAGTATTAGTAGTTGAAGTAATTAATTATGAGGTTGTTGTTAGTTGTGATTGAAATAGTTAATTATTCGTTTGAGAATTAGTGTTAGTAGTAGTTGGATAATTAACTACTTGTTTGAGGATTGGTTTTAATAATAGGAATGATAAGTTTGATGTGAAATTCAATGAAAGATTTAACATGGGGTTTGACGAGTGGTTAAGAGTGAATGTTTACTATCAAATACAAAGATAAGATTCTTTAGGAGGAGTGGTTTACCACTCGATTGACAAAAAAACAAACATAACTAACCTTACTTACGCCTCTTTCGCTTGATTGTTCCTCACTGAATTTAAATTAAGAAATGTATCCAAATATTCATGTATATTATGGTATGGATATATATAGTATAAGAAAAATGTGATTTATTACCAATAATCGTTATAACTTATGGCCCAATTCTATTAAAGCTCGGCTCTTGTGGACCTCACTTTGTTTTGTCGATCCTGCATATTTTCTGGCGAATTAGAATTATCTATTGTGCAGCCTGATTCAGGGGAGGCCCGAGATGATCGACAAACTGCATTGCATCTTGTAAAGCGGCGAAAACAGCTCCATTCAGCTGGGTTGAACAGTACGGAAAACCGTTATTTGGTGGGCAATAAATCGAAAGAAGTTGACGATTTGTGAAGTGTAATCTGGAAAAGAATAGAACGTAGTGTTTTTAATTCCGGTTCTTAATGCAGAATCAGAATTTGTTCATGGCCAAAAGCAACATGTACCTAACTTCCCAGATAAGTTCTTATTTTGTGTATGTACGCTGAAACGCTTGAAATTAATAATATAAATATTGTAAGAATATCTGTTTCCTTTTTAAAATTACGAGAAAATTAAATGTCCATGAAACTGATTGATCTTACCCTTTTTTTTTCCTTTTTGGTTTTTGACTTTTGAAAAGTGAAACTGAAAACTAAGCTTATAGATAATATTTTAACCTATGTTGTGCGTGGGGAATAAGAACGAGAATGATTACGGAAAGAATGAAAATTAGGAAGAAAATAAGAAAGGAAATGATTATAAGAAGAATAAATTTTTGTGTGATTATGAAAAAATGATTAATGTTGCGTAGGAAATGATAATGAGGAAAATAAAATAATGGGTACGATGTGAGTAAAAAAGAGTTACGGGGAGAATAAAAATTGTTATGGAAATAATAAAAAGTAGTTAGGAAAAAAAAAATTGACTTTGAGAAAACGTGATTATGAGGAGAACGATTCTCGGTAGCTCAAACTCCGAAAATCATCTTCATTTTCATTCTCCTCTTTTGTTTTTGGTGGTCCAAACACAATATTTTTTTTTTTTTGTAAACCGTTATTCTTTTAAAACTTAGGTGGGTGTTTAGCTCATCTTCACGGGATCTTTGTCCCGGCCATTGTAGTTCAATTCTTTGATTCTTTAGTTGAAATTATATTATTTAGTTGAGTTATGGGCATAAAAAGAAAATTAATTGATAAGATATAAGAATATATATATATATATTTGAAATTGGAAATTAGAACTTTACTTCATTATATTAACTGTAATCATCCATTCTGTTTAAAGGTTAGACACTGAGAGATATCAAAGGAGTTGACACACTCAAGGTGTCTAAAAATTAATTAGTAATTATATATATAAATTAATTATAAGAGATGACAGTACATATATAATTACAATATCTCATATTAAATAACATTTCTAAATTTCAAATTTCTTTCATAGTTATAATGTTGTTTGTTATAACTAACAGAACACACATTCATTTAATGACTCACAGCTTTAACTCAAAATTTCCTAATGAGAAAAAACAAACTCATGAACCTTGCCCACATTTCTATCTTCCATATCATTGTTGTATCCTCATATAATAGTTTCTCAGCTACAAAAATCTTCAAACAAATTGCTTCAAACCACATCAAGACTTCTTAGCAACATCATACTCTTGAACTCTTCAAAATCGACCTTTCCATCTAAATTGGTGTCGTAAGCCCGAATCATACTTTTGCATTCGATATCACTTCTATTCGCGTCCCAGAGCTCTAGCCTCGACAACACCTTTCGAAGCTCCTCGCAGGAAATGAAGCCGTCGCCGTTAATATCGAAAACTTTGAATGCCATATATACAACATCAATATCTTCCTCTCCTCCATGCCCATGCACCATCTCAATCTCGTCATCCCCAACGCCTCCCTTGCTCTCATCTTTGTTTCGTTTCGATATCGATTCGTAAAACAACAAGAACTCGTCGAAGTCGAGGCTCGATTTCTCTAGGAATGACTCCAACTCCTCCATGGTTAGATGGACGCCAATTCGGTCGAGGAGGCAGTTGAGCTCCTGCAAACAAATGAGACCATCGCCATTCTTGTCAAGCTTGTCGAAGATCCGACGCAAGTCGTTCGAGGTAATCAGAGACATGTTTATGAATTATTGGCTTAGAAACACAAAACAAATAGAACATAAGCAGAAAATGTGATATGTTACCGTTGTCACTAGCAGATCAATTTATAGGCAATGTTTCGAAATTTGCTAGAAGTTTCTATTTTTGTTGTCAGCTCAGTCCTTTGATTTTGTTGTATCATACACGTGTTCAAAGTGGATTGAAAGTCAATGGTCAGCTTTAATATAGTCCATTCGATCTAAAATGGGAATTATTTCTAGAGAAGTTTCTAGAAAATTTTGAGATGTTGTGGATGATATTTGTAAAGCATGAGATTTGGTCGGACAATGAGACAAAAATTATTTGGTTCTTTAAATTTTGTGGATCACCAATGGACACTAAGGACTAAAAGTATGGTCAGGCTCGAACCGGAAAGTATTGCTCTCTATGTTTTCAAGCAATACTCGGGTATTTCCTAAATACATACTTCTAGTCATTTACGAGGATAATGTCACATTTTCAATATATTATTATCTTTATTAATCAAATTATCACTTTTTACGTATTGCATTTTTTTATTTATTCACGTGTCACACTATTGTCTAAACAAAAATGAAAGTATGTATCTGATGCTTTTTGGAATATATCACATTTACAATTTATCATTTTTTTTTTCATTAGTCGTTTTTTATATATTTTTTAAGTATATATTCGCATGTAACATATTACTATTTACACAAATGATAGAATGTATGAACTACCTCTTCAAATTGACATTCTAGATATGATTTTCCTATTTACGAGTATATCATTTCTTTTGTTGTAGAATTAACATTCTTGATGTTCATTTACATCTTAGGTTTCATCATATTTTACACAAAAGAAGCTCTCGGGCTGCACAGTTGGTCAAAAGTTCAGATTTAGAAGGTGTACTCTTCTTAAAGTTTCAAAAAATTCATTCGTGACCATTAGTTCAGATTTAGTGGTGTGTTGAATTTATTGTTTGGTGGTAAGACAGTTCAACAGACTACGTCACAAGTTTGATCTTTAAAAATTGATATTTTTTAAATTTGTACTTAAAAAAAAGTTTTATTTATCTAAAACAAAAAAGAAGTTTCCACCAAATAACTATTAGTTAGTTTTGCAATTGTGATCGAGTTTGGTATACAATATAAGAGTACGCTACTCGTTTTTGTAGATCAACTAGTAGTGATTGGAATATTAATTATTTGTTTACTACCAATTTCAAATATTAGGTTTTCGATCGAGTTGTCGTTGCCTCATTGGTGAATATACGCATAATGGTGCAGCTGGTAATTAACAACAATACCAGAAAAGAAAACCAACTAAACACACCTAATTACATCAGCTAATCAATAACTAAGACATTTTAACCTTAATTAACTCTTTAAATTGTCTAAAACATGTATTAAAAACTCATGAAATTGCCTCGACAGAAACACACAACACATCTTTATACAAAGTAACATTAAAAAGCGCAAAGCAAATCAAGAACTTGTCAACATCATGTTCTTAAACTCCTCAAAATCGAGTTTTCCATCGAAGTTAATGTCATAAGCTCGAATCATACTATTGCAATCAATGTCGCTTTTGTTTGCATCCCAAAGCTCTAGTCTCAACAACACGTTTTTGAGCTCATCGCAAGAAATGAAGCCATCATTGTTCATGTCGAACACTTGGAATGCCATATATACGATGTTCATATCTTCGTATTCGGTCGTGTTTTGCTTCGATAATGATTCGTAAAAGAATAAGAACTCGTCAAAGTCGAGACTTGGTTTCTCGAGAGATGACTCCAACTCTTCCATGGTTA
The DNA here is from genome assembly GCA_037832605.1 of Cyclanthera cordifolia. NCBI lineage: Eukaryota > Viridiplantae > Streptophyta > Magnoliopsida > Cucurbitales > Cucurbitaceae > Cyclanthera > Cyclanthera cordifolia. Next base: position 49,532 of record JBBMEG010000021.1, read on the forward strand.
CTTGTATGCCGATGCTATCGAGGAGCCAGTTGAGCTCGAATAAGCAAATGAGGCCATCGCCATTCTTGTCGAGCTTGTTGAAGATCGAAAGTAAGTCGTTGGTGCTAATATGAGCCATGCTTTTTCTTCTTTTTTTTTGGCTTGCAGAAACATAACACAGAAGAAGATAATCAGAAAATGAGGAATATATAAACAAAGAAATGAGGAAATTAATTCGAAGTTTCCGACTTTGGATATCCGTACAATTCTCAATTTTGTTGGAAGTCAATGGTCGGCTCTAAGGTTAAAATTGGAATTGAATTTGATATAAGTTGAGAAGATATTTTTAAAAAATAAAAAATAAAGAAATGTCAATGGGCATTTTGGTAAATTACAAACCGACCCTCTTCGCAATTTCGTTGTTTACTTTTGTATTCATCTGGGAAGGCACCGAATTTGGTGGGATAATAACACATCAATTAATTTGGTTCTCTTCATTTCTTGTATCTACCAAGAAATTGCCCTTTTCATTGTTCTTTCTACATCAAATCATTTATTTCTACAACTAATTTAGAAAGCAACAATAAACTAATTAAATGGTAAATTAAATATATAGACTAATTCAAAAAAACAATTGAATGAGTTATGGATACTTTTGTATCACCCTTCAAAAAAAAAAAAAATAAAAAAAAAAAATAAAAATAAAATATATATATATATATATATATATATATTGTTAAAAAATTAATCATAAAAATATTCTTAATTCAAGTTGAGTTGAACACAACAAAAACTAAGTGACTCAAAACGTACACCCCTGACATAATTAGAGATGTCTAACCAACGGAGCAGAAACGAGGATGACTTTACCGTCCCCATCCCTACTACCCATTTTAATCTCCATCCCATAAAATTTATCGTAAAAATTTGTGAAGAACGGGGCGGGAATTCAATAGACGAGGATCGGGATCCCGTGAAAAATTATTCACCATTTAATTCAGTTTCTTTTCCTTTTTCTTATTCTAAACTTTCTAAATATTAATTCAATTCATTAAATTTTAGATACTTTTTTCCATAGTTACTTTATGTATATAAATACATTAAATAAAATAATATAATATATACGAAACGGAGAATCGAAGATAGATAATACATTTTCTGTCTCCATCTCCGTTAAGCTCGCGAGAAAATTTTCATCACCACTCATTTTCCCATTCACCGTCTAATTAGAGATTCACCGCCCCATTAGGAGCCTGTTCCCTTGAGGCCCGACCCTGTGAAAAAAATGGATATCTCTAATCACAATAACATGCGAGAGTGATTAAAAAAAAGAAAAAAAGAGACTAATTAGGAGAGGAAAAGCCAGAAATTCCAGGAAATTTCTTATATTGATGGAAAAACATTTTTCTATACTACTATTATAGCCAGAAGATAGTCGTACGGTGGAAATTCAGATGGCGGTGTAGAGAATATTGGAAAAGGTGAGGTGGGGTTGAAGTTCAAACACATAGGACACGCCCCTTTCTAGAAACCAAGGGTCATGCGTAAGAGAAGCATCATCATATGAATTTCATTCATATTATTACTCTCACCAAATTATTCCATTCCACCCCAACTTAAGATTACATTTTTTTATTAATAGAGATAACAAAATTTGTAACAAATCTTCTTTCCTAGGTTTGGCAAAAAAAAGAGTTTATTTTGTAGAGAAAATTGGTTCAACAAACCCCATGAATGAGAACTTCACCTTCAAATCATTTCAGCCTTAATTTCTTTCTTCCTGCTCCATTTTGTTGATTCTGAAGCCTCTTATTCTTATTTCCTCTGGCATTGAACAGTCTTTATAATCCACCGGTTCCAGAGCCCAACCCTTATTTTGCACTGAACCGCCTACTTTTACCTACCAAAACCAATACTCTTTTATTACATTTTATTACAAGTTTCATCTCAAAACTAATCGATAATAAGAGAAGTATCATGTTGTGAGACATACTCTCATTTCCAATGAGTATCCTCAATAGTCAACATGATTCTTAAAGATGATGTTTCTTTAGATTTATATCAGATTTTAATCTATTCACAAGGCCGAATACCCATTTAGGTTGTGATACCATATTAGATAACATGAGTTCCATTTAAAAACCAATTAATACAAGAGAAGTAGTCTATCTTTCTAATAAACTCCTCTCACCTTAGATGGGATCCTCAATAGTTTTTGGAGTCAACGTCAATGAACATACTAGTTTTTGGAGTATACTAATATTTGTATTTGACGTGGCAACAATGCAAATGGCTAAATAGAATGCGAAAATTCTAAGCACGCACACGTAGTTTGAAATACTGCACCAAACGACCTAAATACGCTATGTTTGATGGTGATGGTGATGCTGAAGTGAAAGTATTAAAAATGGTAGGCGCAATAGAAAACTTCTAAACTTGAGGGCAGGCCTTACTATGATGGTGGAAATGAAAATCACGTTAAATTTGATAATAAAAAGAAAATGCACTCAGCTTTACCTCAGCATCTTCAACTGCATTCACAATAAGAGTTCCATCCAAGGAGAGGTCTTGAAGATAAACATTGCACCCCTTGATGACCATGGTAGAACGCTGAGAAATGGAGCAATTTCCACCAACTCTGCTCTTTATCTCCGGAAAGGTCAAACCCCATTTCGGTTTCCATGTGATCCGAGGCCATACTTCAACCTCTTGGCCATTGAATACCTGTACGACAGGATCGGCTACTTGAACTCCTGCCTGGCAAGATGGAAAAGAAGGCTTAGAATTAAAATATAAAGAGCGATTTATATGGTTTATCTTTCTTATTAGGTACCAACAACTAATTAATTGCTTGTTCCCAAGGAAAGGCCGCGATGGTGAGACTCTAGCTTCCAAGATGTGCTCCCTAGAAGATCTCAAATTCGAGACCCACAAGTTGAGCTTAATAATAAAATTCATTTTTGTCTCTCGAATCCTGACCTTGAGACGGGTGCAGATGCCCACAGGTAGAGGAGCGAAGCTTCGGTTCCCGGTCATAAAAAAAACTAACTAATTTCTTAAATTACTTCACTTACCTTAGTGGTATGAGCTCATATAACCAATTTTTAGTAGCCACTGCTACCATACTGTCGAAAGACAGTTATAAAATTGCATTAACCGAGTTCGGAATTAGCATAGAGCCCAGATAAAAAATTCCCCACCAACCCACTATATTTTATACACTTTATTTTATACACTATAATTAGCCCAATCTTCTATTGGACTACAAAATCTTATTAATATCGCAAAATTTTCTTCTTGCTCTTTAAAGTTCTTTATTTTCTTTGGTGAGAGAGCGAGAGGTGTCATATGATACCTTTCTGAGAACAAGACAGTTTGCACGATATATAGCCATTTCCCCAGAAGTGGCACTGTGATATGGGTTTCCCTTCGGTACCTACAGAAAATAAAGTCACTAATTCTGAATGATGAGATGATCAAACACAAAAGAGTACATAAATATTGAAAGTTCAAAATAATAGAGAACAGTTATATTCTGGCGTGAAGAGAAGATAAAGAGATTAATGATGCATATTCAGGTTCAAATATCTTGAGAATGCAAAACCAAGAAGAAAAATGAAAAGGGGGCAAACATAAAAGATGTGTTATAAATGTGTTCCCAATATCTATAATTTTGGATCGGTTAGTTAAACGACATAATTTGGACTATGGGTTTCAACTTTACCTTAGCAGCATCTTCGGGGTTATTCTTCACTGGTGCATAAGCAAGCCAGGTATCCATCACCTTAAAAAAGGGAATGCAGAAAGCTTAAATACAAAAATAAGAAAGAATTTAATGAGGATCATTTCACTTTCTTTTTTTTTTTTGAAGAAACAATTTCATTAAAGGAAAGGATCATTTCATAAGTTAAAGAATTACGGCTGGTTACCTTTTAGGTTTTCAAAAATCTGCATTATTGATAGCCTAGGGGAAGAAAAATTACCGTAAATCCAACCCTCGCTGATGGAGGTAATGTTTTCGGATAATCTTGCATCATACATTCCAATCGGGTTGAAGACTTGAAAGAAGTCTTGCTAGCATCTTTATATCTGCAAAATTGTTTAAAATGAAGGAATTTCTTAGCAGCTACCATAGTGTTTAGTTTTCAATATATTTACATGGTTGCAAAGCTAAGAAGTTCCTAGTAATTTTTCATACCCCTAATTGAGACTGTTTCTAATAAGTAATAAATAGCATCGAACCAAGTTAAGGGCAATTCTGGTCAAACTTTGTACGAAGAGAAGAGTTCATTGTGAAAGCAGTTATAAAGCAACGTGTTTCAATTATAAGAAAAATCCCTTGAACGAAATGGATTTTATTATTTGAAGATTCTCAATAAGTTGATAGCTACACAGTAAGTTACTTCGTCTGAAGGATGGAACTCACATTTTTTTGTGGCCCAAAGGATGAAGAGAGGAAGAACTTAATAAGGATAGTACACTTTCCGAATGCGAACTTCAGAAACAACTGAGTTTCACATTTAAAAAAAAAACAAAAATAGGGGCAAGAAAAGTACTTGGGATTGACAAATTCTTTTATAGCACCTCCTGTTTTGGTCAGCTCATCAATATAGGGTCCAAGTTCTAAAATTAACTGCAAAAAAGATTCAAATCAGGCATAAGACCCGAGAATAAACCTATCTACTACATAACAACTACAGGAAACATTCACAATTGGTCTCGCATTTCTAGCCATGTGACACAAACTCGTTGAAAGATTTTGGATAGGTTGCACGATTCAAAGCATTTCTCTACAAACCTAGGAAAAATCAATGACCCAACAAGTACCTAAGATTCCCCCTTACATTTAACCAATATACTTCCTGAAGCCATGCCAACTGACTAAGTTATTTACAATAACGGCTAATACTCACACCTCAATGCTGACATCTCTTAATGATGTACACCAAAATAACGGAGACCTATTGCATTTCACTAATCTTAATAAAAATTCAACTATTGAACATACATTTTGAGATTAACTAGAGTGATGGTAATTGGATAGTTGGCTTTCATTTTTACAAGTACCAGTACTCACAAAGTTGACACATATGAGGGAAGAAGAAATAGTGGGTATTTGAGAGAAGATTACTTGGTTTATATTTCCTGGAAAGGGAGAAAAGCCAGTCTCATTATTAACATCGCCATCAGGATGTCCAGTTGCTCTAAGCAGTGGATCGAGCTGATTATATTCCACATTGATAACCATAGACCTCCCTGCAAAGGATAAAATGCAGCGTCATATATTATTCTTCGAAAGTTGAGAACAAGTACTTATATTTACCAACATGAAGTTTCATACTGTTTCCATTTTGACAACACCAATTATCAGATATTGTTATGAAGCATGTTGCTGATTTGACTAGTAGAATGATACAAAATTAAGCTACTTATTAGTAGGTGATTCCCCTTCTATAGGTGGCAAGGAAATTGACACAAGTAGTTGAGTTTCTCGTGTTTTATGGTTATCTCAAAGATTCACTATAAACATTTTTTTTAACATTGGTGATTGTCTTGACTAACTTGTGCATATGTTGACTATAAACAACTGTACATTTGGTTGACAACTCATTGAAAATTAATTTCTAGATTGGTGGTCATCATGAATTGAACCCATACTCTCTAAATACTTCATGGTTCCCAAGGCCTCTAGACCGCTATTGCCAACCCATGAGGTACATTTATCATCAATTTAAAACGGTGATTATCCACATTAGACAAATATTTACTGATATAATATCAACCAAAATTCTTTTTTTTTTTTAAATATCGACATGGATTCTTATTTTTACATGTAGTCTGACCATGACACGTTGACAACTCATTGATAATAACAAGGCTTGTTGGTAGTACCATCAGCATGACTAAGACGAGTAATTCCACCAATGGCTTCCTTTGCTTTGCGTGGAACAGCAAGAGAGTTAACATGGTACTCTTTCGTAGCACTAACACCTAAAGAAGCTGGAATGGCCTGCATAACACAAGTAAAAAACAATGAATTATGATAGCTACTAAGTCAAAGATATCCAAAAGACTTGGATGGTCAAGGAAAAACCTTAAATAGAAGCCCATTTGTATCTTGGAAAAAAAGAACCCATCTTAAACCAGCATCCTGCCTAAAGAAGTCAACCAAGCAATAAAACAATGCAATGCACAAGAAAGGTTAATAAAAGAAAATGGCATTCAACGTGAACCGATCCTAGCAGAAAATACTTCATCTAACTGCTAACACAAGTAACATAACATAATTGTGCATAACTTGACCGATATTAGACTCGAATTCATAACCAAATTCCTCACAAAATAAAGCATATCCATCAATCCATAATTTTTCTTTTTAAATATAACTCATCAGCCCAAAGTTCAGAAACCCATTCTCTAATCCTTCGTGACAAAAAGCCTCTACTTTGAGATTTTTATTTGAAAAAAGAGATGGATAATCTTTTTTTTGGCACAAATTTTTCACCAAGCTACCAGACACACATTTTCTATTAATAAGCCCACTGTCAAACTAAGAAAGTATTACTATTATCCAGGAAAAAGATCTCAAAGTAAGCGTGTATATAACTTCATAACTTTAAGAACTAAGTTAGCTTCTATGTAAGTGTATATATAAGTTCACAACTTTAAGAACTAAGTTAGCATAAGCTTATAACTTCAAGAACTAAGTTAGCTTCTATGTTTATCTTTGGGCCTCAATAGCAAAGGCTTTTGGTAATTCAAAGGTAAACCAAACAATGTACCCTCATGACCAATCCCAAGTAGTAAAGGCTGCAACGCCGCTACACAAGGCAATGGAAAGTGCGACCACCATTCAATGGAAGCCCGAAGCCCCAAAGAAGAGCCATCAACATCAATGGAAATTCCTTTGTGACGTTAACTTAGGCACTATACAAACATAAAGTTTTTTGGTAATTATTTTTTAGGTCTTATCTTGCTTTATTGAAGGCCTTTCTTGTATGTTACCTCCTTCTGTGAGTTTCATTTTTTTACTATGTTGTATTCTTTCTTTCTTTTTCTCAACGACAGCTTGGTTTATTATAGAAAAAGAATCAAAAACAAATTTTGTCAGCAAAACCGAGAAGTTTGATTACTATTATTCTATCATGTTTCCCCAGTAGTACTGTATGCTAAAATGATCAGTAAGCGTAGCCGCCAACCTGACCTCACAACTTTATCACCTGGAAGATTCAAGCTTAACAAGACATGAAATGACCATCTAATTATACTAATAATAAAGCTCCAAAGTACAGTTAAGAGCAAGGTTATGAGAAGTAAAAGTTAAGACCGTGGGACTTACCAACATTTTAGAAGGCCGCTGGAGTAGAGAAGTGCGTGGACATCCCCGTGTCCATGAGGCTTGGTCTATGAAATGAGAAAGGTTTGAGAGTGAACATATAGGGTATTAAAATATACATAGTAAAAGTCTTAATATATATAATTTGGTTCATAAAGTTGGCACTAGTTTTCTACAGCATCCCTTGTTGAAGTTGAATAACAAAATGGGAACTAATGTAGGATGAGAAATGAGATACTTAACTCATACATAAGTCACATACCAATAAAACATCATTGTTCAATGTTCAAAATGAGTTTACCTTTCCGTTGTTGAATATTTAACTCACTCCCTACATGATATAATTAAGATTTAAGACTTAAACGGTCCTACCCAAATTAAAAGGTAATCCAATAAAATATTATCATAAAATACTTCACATCTCATCTCAACCCCATTAAAAAGAGAGCTCACTTGATTAAGTGCTATCAAAGGATACTTCAAAATTTAAATATCATGCCGCCATCTCATTCTTCAATTTCAACGACAATATTGAGAAAGGAGTTGGTCGAAACTTTTAAAAAAATTGGGGACAAAATTGTAAAAATGGTATATACTTCAAGGATGAAATGATATATTTAGCAAGACCTCTGAACAGAAAAGAGAGGAGATGGACTGAGAGAGTGAGAAAGAGAGAGAGAGATTAAAGTAAAACCTGAATCCTATACTTGTTATGTGGATCAACGGCAAGCCTGGCATCATTATCATCCAAACAAGCAACTTTTTCCTACGATGAAAGTAATGTTAAGATTTTTAGAACTGTTATTTTAGAACTGAAATAAACTACTCTAATAAACCATACAAAATACTTGCCTGTTTTAATAGTGTAACTTGTGTGGGTTTCATTCCAAAATAAGAATTTAATAGCAACAGCTCTAATGTACGTGTATGAGTATCATCTGATGTCATTATAACAAAAGGAATCTCTGTTTGACATTCACCTACAATGTTCAAGAGAGAAAACATTGTCACTTCCCATGCACGGAAAAGAGGCAACAAACTTATGGTAAAAAGTATAGTGCCAAAAAGTATGTTGTTTTATTGTCAACAAACTTATGGTAAATATAATCACAGCTGCAGTATTCTGAGTGCGCACAAGCTTCCTACTAAAACCCAATGAACTAAAGAAAGTAAAATTGATAAGGGATAAGAGTGTCCCTAGTTCGTTGTTCTAACACTAAATATACCCTCAATGTTCAGTTCCAAGTAGCAAGAACCACCATTCAAGTCAAAATAACAGTATAGTGCCAAAAAGTATGTTGTTTTGTCGTCAATACTCAGTCGTCTTTCTGAGATTTTTTTTTTGTTCGCATGAACCATTATATTTACACCTTAGGGCCACTTTCCTGTTACATTTGTTGAGCCACGGCATCAAGCTCAATATGGCCAGCCACTGTTCAGAAATGAGGTTAGGGTTTGAGAACAAGACTCGGTATATCATCCTATTCGTAATGCTTTTAAAAAATGTTAACATGTTGCATGGTGATAAGTTCCCCAGGGACTGAAAGGTTAAGAATTACTAACCATAAGCAAAAAAAAGGGGGTTAAGCTAAGGAAAAACCTGCAAGTTTGTTGCTAGCTTGTTGAAGAGCCAAAACATATTCAATGTAACTCTGAAGGAAACATGTTCCTGTAGTAGTTTCTGCTGGAAGAGCCACCTGAAAGATTCGTATAATTGTTAAAAGCTTATATTGATGGAAATATATAAAATATATGTCACAAAATGTTAGCTGCAAAAATTCGACGTGAGGTTTGATGAATCACCTTAATTCCATTATATCCTAGCCGCTCCCCAAGCCCACCAGCAACAAGAACAAATGCAGCCTTCCGGACTTCCTTTATACCTCTTTCCTCAAAGCTGACATAATTATCTTCACCGTAAGTCAAGACTTCACCAGTAGGAACCTAAAGGGTTGTCATCCAACGATCAACAAAACTACCTTTCATTGACTATAGTATATTACCAAACACAACGCTTGAAGGATGATGGAAGTTGAAGATATCTCAAACTAACAAAAGAAAAAATGACTAACACATTAACGTAGAATACAACACTTCACTTACTATTTAAATAAACGGTATTTTATAAGTAAACTAATTTCATGATGAAAAACATTATATAATATTTATTTCACAATGTTCGAAAAATCATTTAAATGCACAGCTCAAAATTATCTATATTCTTTATGAGACTGTTTGAATGCCACCAAGTATAAAAAACAGTTATTTATCCAAACTGGAGGAATTTTTTAGAATTCTTAGACTTTAGAAGACTTCGATCTTGTTCATTTAATTTTTTAGTGCAATTAGTTTCTCAACCCAGGAAAAACCTACAATAGATAAAAATTTTATCACTAAAGTACAATTTAAATCTTAATTCAATATCTCCCATCACTTCCTAATAAAACATAAGAAAATTTTCCGGCTAAACCAATGGTATAAGTTAGTTACTCACAGAGGGAGTGAAGCCATCAAATGGGTTCTGTCCTGCTTTGGAATCCGCTAAGAGTCCTCTGGCAGTCTTGATATAGGAGGCCAAACCCCCAGGATAGCAGGAATTAAGCCGAGCAACCTACAACGGAACTTCCAATTAAAGGGCATACTAGACCCAAAACAAATCACTTAAGATTTCTTTCTCATTTCACCGGAGAAGAAGTAGCATAAAAAAAAGAGAAAAGAAAAGCAAAATTTGAAACTCGGATGTAATTGGAAAATTTTAAATCTTTAAGAAATCAATGCCATAAAAGACTTGCGAATCTCCTTATTAAAGTCCAATTACTTTCTTTAAGCATATAAAAAATAATTTGTTTCCTTCACCTGAAAGCGAAAGGAAATTTTTGTTCAGATTCTATTCACTCTTTTTCATTTTCCTTTCTCGAAGAATTCACGGGTGGATCAATATGACATTTAATCCTAACCCAAAAGGAAAGAAGCTTTTCAGTTCTTAATAAATAGTTTACTTTGATTAACAAGAGGCATTGTCCATCAATCCAAATAAAGTCAAATATTCCACAGCCATACGTCAGGTTCATAAATAAAGCAATTAATAATAATACATACAGAGAAAGAAAGAACCAATTGCCCCCAAAAAACACGACAAGTTAAAATCAATAGTCAAAAAAAATAAATAAAATACCTGGTCGAAGAAAGCCTTCTTTTCGTTATCATCAACGCCAGGCTCGGCCCAGTGCTCAAAAAGATGACGCTGCCCCATATCCAGCAAAACTTTCACCAATTCAACCTGTTCCATGACCACCAAACAAAATTACACCACAACAATACAAAATCAAACATCAACTGCAGAATACCAGTAGTAGTAATAGTAATAGTATACCTGTTCAGACGACAGAAGGGGGAGATTGTTCTGCAGATTCGGAACAGAGGAGGCGAAATCACCATTGATGTCGAGCTGAGAAAGGTTGCGAGCAGTGGAATCGACAGAGGATGCCATCGATCGAATCAATGAAGCCGGAAGGAAGAGCTCAGCAGAAATTGGAGAATGAGAATTGAGATTGAATCGAAATGTGAAATTTGGTGGATCTGGAAATTCTCCGGTTGCGGTGAACGGACGCTACGCTACTTCGCAATTTGCAGTTGCTAATCGGTCAGTTGTTTATTGGGCCCCTGCCTTGGATCCTCGTTGGCAACGTAAAATAATAATAATAATAATAATAACATAAAACTGTTTTTGAAATTTTGTTTTTATTTTTAAAATTGGTCAAAATTAATATATTACAAAAATTTGAGTAAAATCATTTTGTTTACAAATAACGAATAAATAAAATTTCCAAAAAGTTTTTTTTTTTTTTTTTTTTTTTTTTTTTTGTGATCACCAATGAGACTTTAATCTCAATTATATTCTAAATTAATTTAGATTCTCATGTTTAATAGGCCCCATAATTGAATTTGAGGACATTATTTTCTAAGTAATTGAACTATTGTTTACAGTGGTAGTCAAAAACAAATCTAACCTAATAAAAATAAAATATAAGGATATAAAAAGGTAAGCAAAAGGCAAGATAAATTAGGCCTATTAAATAAAAGACCAAACTTAGAGCCAAATATTTTCTTCACCATATGAAGATCCAACTTTATTTTGATTGGGCAATAATTTCATTGTTTGATGTTAATCTAGTTCAACACCAACGTCACATATTCGACCTTATAAATCGATATTTAGCACTCAATTTATTTGAAAGAGATAGTATTTTCTATAGCACTCTCTTTTAATTTATACTCAAAAAAAGAAAACAACTTTATTTTGATTGTGACACTGACATTTCAACCTAATAATGGAAAACTTTTATTAGGTTTTATTGAAGTCATCCTTTTTGTTGTCTGTTGAGTCCCACCATCTTGCTAAAAGAATAACCCCACAAATTAAAATAATAACGTACCCCTAGATATGAAATAAAGTGGCGTGCCACAATTTAACACCATTTTTTTTTTTTTTATTAATAGAAAAATTATGTGACATCAAATAATATCACATAATTTTTTTTTAAGGGGATTGATTAATTATTTTTAGTTCAACATGTGCGGATCTCTAAATTTGTTAAATAGTATAATTAGTTCAATAACTAATTAAACTATTGGTTAAAAAAAAAAAAAAAAAAATTTGAGCTATCTATTATAAGCAAGTGCCCAAATCTAAAAATTAGTATTTATTATTAGTTAGATGATTCTCATTAAAGTTGTAACAAAATAATGATAAATTACTTTTAAGATAAGACATCTTATGAATATTTTATCAAAAATTGTATTAACAATAGAGGCTATGGGGTATTTAAATGAGTAATTATTAGAGAATTTATTTTGAATGATTAGAGAATTAAAGCGTTATTTTAAATAAATAATTATATTAATAATTCATTTTAACAAGATTGTTTGAAAAATGAACGTTAAAATTCATTTATAACAATTTCATAAATTTTTAAATTAAATAGTTATTGAGCAATTAAATTTAGACATTTGAATACTTCAAAAGTGATTTTTTTTTTATTTTTTAATAATGCTTGATTTTAATCATAAAGATAGCAAAAACGTTAATTACAATATTTACCAAAACGATGACTAGACTAATATTAAATACAAATATATTGATAAAATGATTATTTTAATTTGATGTGAATTTAATTTTGAAAAGAAAGTAGGTATAAAAAGTAAACTAAAAAACAAACGAGAAATAAAAGTGAGTTTATTAAAATGTCAGGATAAAAATGTTTAATTTTCAAATATAGAGATCAAACTAAAACTAAACTTCAAACTTATGAACCAACCAAAAATGCATTATTAAAATATTAGGATAAAAATATTCAATTTTAAAATATATGAATCAAACTGAAACTAAAGTCTAAATTTATAAATCGTTATTTAAATATTATTCATTTTTTAAATATATGATTAGGCAAAAAAAAAAAAAAACCATCAAATCTAATGAAAAAAAGAAAACAATAGATAATTTTCCCTAATGTAATCAAGTTATGTGGTTAAATTAATCCCTAAATTTGTCGGTCAACTCAGACATATATCCTAAATTCAAGTGAGGATATTTTGAGAGAGTGCTTAATAGAAGCTAGTTTTTATAGACATTGATTATAAATTTGAAAGAAATGAAATAATAATAATAATAAATAATAATAATAATAATAATAATAATTTAATTGCGTCGGTGGTGGGTATGAACGAAAGAGATTGATAGAGTTGTTTGGGCCATTTGACAAATACATCAAAATTCAGGCCCCCTCGTGTTATGTTTTCACGTTCAATAATGCTTCACCACACCCATCACAGTCCTTCTACTTTATTTGTTCCTTTGCGGTTTCTACAGTGAATCCATTCATATATTCACTGTGGAAATTAAGCTCACTCCACATAATATTAATCCGAGTTAGGTTTTCGAGTTTATATGTTTTAACTCACTCTAAAAATAACTATATATTTTAATTGATATTTGAGTCCTTCCTTAAGTGCCCCATATGACTGCTAATTTAGGTCTTGAAATTAAAAAAATGTCAAAATATCATTTTAGCCCCTAATTTTTGAATTTTGTTTCATTTTAGTTTACATACTTTTAAAAGTTTAATTTTGGTCGTAGATTTTCGTTTTAAATGTTCAATTTTTACCTATACTTTCAAAAAAATTTAAACAATCCTTCCTAATATAAATTTGAAGTTAATATTAATTGAAATTAGTTCATTAATTCATATTAATAATTTTAGTACAAGTAAAGACCATACGTGAAAATATTTCTAAATGTTATGAAAATAACAACAATAATCGAAAGAATATTGTAAAAAATGTGAAAAGAATGCACAGATTATGTGATTCAGTAACTATGCGTTAGTTACGTTCACGAATAGATGAGAGAATCGTTTTATTAAGGAGATAACAATACAAAATGTTGATCTTATGGGGCTAGGGTCTTAAAAAAGTTTTATATAATGCATTCTCATAATGGTAATTAATAAAGAAAGATGATAATTTTTTAAATAAAGATTAAAAAAAATATCATTTTAAATTTTTTGAAAGTCTGTTAATTAAAATTGAGCATTTAAAAGTTCAAGACAAAAATAGAACAAACTTAAATATCCATAAATCAAAATGAAACAAATGCAGAGTCGAGAGAACTAAATTTAACTTTTGAAACTCTAAGAATCAAAATTAAAAAAAAATTAAAAAAAAAAACTTTAAATCTCGGGATCAAAATTGTATACCAACCAAAAAAAGATATATATATATATATATATATGGTAAAATGTTAAGGATATGTTTGGGATGGTCGGATGAGATGGATGTCTTCCCATCGTTTTGGAGTTTCTAATTTACTCTCTCTTCCTTTCATTTTTTTTCACTTCCCTCGTTGTTGTAGTCAAACATGACCTGGACTTTCGTTAGTTCTTAAAATCTTTCTACTGAATAATATCAGGATAGGTTGTATGAGATTTAGTTGGGTAAGTATAACTATCAATTATATTAAATAACTTCCTCGTGAACTCAATGGTTACATGAAAAAATTTGTAAGAAAAGCATAAGAAACAAAATTGCTCTGCTCTTATTACTAATTAGCAATGCATAGCTATGCAGAGCAATGAACTTAAGTTCAAAACCTGTATTAATATAACCAATAGGCATTACAACAAAATCCATTTTTCACCCTAATGAACCCTTTTGTAGGGATCAAAGATGAAGTGAAAACAAACAAAAATAAAGAAGCCTAAAATGGAGGGAGGAGGGTACACCACAACATCCTCTCATCCTTCTACCATTAACATGTATATCAGAGATAATACAAAGAGGGGATGTGTTAAGTAAAAACGAAGAATATACGAAAAAGCCACACGAATAGAAGGCACTCGCCAAGCTAGCACAGTCATGATTGAGTCTGTTAGTCGAAGCTCGATGAACGGCTCCACCTGCCTTGCAGGTAGTCCTCCAACGAGATAGTCTGTTCGATGCTGCTCAGAGAGAGTGAGTCGTCATCAACATCAAGCAATGCAAGGTTGAGATGTGACTGGATATCGGATCGAGGACAGACTTCATCGTCGAGATTGTTACAATCCTCTCGAGTATTGATCTGTTGCCTTGCCCACTTAGTTACATCTGCATCACCTCGGAGAAGCTTTAGAACCTGAAATTCAACCGGTCGTAAATTTATCGAGTTTTGATACGATGTCATGTTTCTCTAGGGGCTACTGTGAACAATGAGAGATGACTTACAATGCTCATTGGAGGTCTAGCTCGTGGGGCGCGTCTGATACAAAGGCTGGCTGCAAGAACCACACGTTCCATCTCGTCCTGATCGTAGTTACCTCCAAAGTTAGGATCGAGTAACGGAGACACCTTCCCGTCAATTAAAATTGGCCTAGCCTGGATGATAGGAATTTCACTTGAGAATGAAACTTGTACAAAAAATACAGCAACATTCCAATCCTAAAAGTTCAAAAGACATACCCACATGACCAGGCTTTCTTGTCCTTTCGGATACTCGGTGCTTATCGGTTTCCTCCCGGAAATTAGTTCAAGGAGTACCACACCATAAGCATAGACATCAATCTTGTCATTTACCTTTCCGTACATGAAATACTCCGGAGCCAAATACCTGCAGCAAACGACATCAACATTTTTATCGAAAAATTATATCCCAAACCATACATCTTGGAAGGGTTTTCAGATACAAACCCGAAGGTTCCTGCAACATCTGTACAGGTTATGTGCGACGAGTTCGATGCCCGTTTAGCTAGTCCAAAATCTGATAACTGAAGAAGGAAAAAGGAAGTTGTGAGAATCTGGAAGCTTAGTACAAACACAACCATATATATCTAGTCGAAAATAAATCTCTCTGTATCACCTGAGGTTCAAAATCATCAGATAACAAAACGTTAGACGATTTAACGTCCCTATGGATCACACGCTGTGCATCGCTGTGGAGATAATCCAACGCCTCAGCGACACCGACAGCTACCTTATATCTTTCACTCCAACCAAATGCATTTGAATTCTTTCCGTTCCCTGGTTTACAAAGATAAAATTATCATGAAATCCAAGGAAACTAACATAAACAATGGAAGATTTCCATTTATTGAAACAAAAAGGCTCAATTAGGAACTTGGTAGTACCATGAAGGATTTCTTCAAGACTTCCTCTTGACAGGAAATCATAAACCAACAGGAACTTGCTATTTTCAAAGCAAAATCCCAAAAGCGAAATAATGTTCTCATGGCTTACAGAGGTAATGATCTCGATTTCCATAACGAACTCTTTCAGAATGTCTTCTGATGGTTTCAAGATCTTAACAGCAACCTCCTTACCGTCGGGAAGCCAGCCTCTAAAAACCTGGCTGTTTCCTCCTTTTCCAATCAAATTTTCTGTAAAGAGATGCAGCTAATTGAAACCCGATCTAATTCTAAATTTACAAAACTTAAGCACAGCCATGGAAGAAACAAAACATACCGGGTAAGAAATTCGACGTTGCTGTGGCGAGTTCATGATAATTAAACAATCTACAAGATGATGAGTATTTCTCATGAAAACCTTCCAATTCCTTTGGTAAGGTTTCAGAATAAAGGTCCGGGGAGAGCGGAGAAGCCACTGGTTCAGCACCAACCAGAACCATAGCTCCATTCTCCCCATCAAGACCCAAAGATTGATCAGATGTATTAGATTTGTAATCCAAAGCAGCAGGATAAGAAAGAGACCGGCTAGGTAACCTCATTGCCCACTGAACTACAGAGATTTGCTTGGACAACGATCTGTTCGACGAAGCTTTTCGACCCGATTGATCAACGTGTCGAAGCAGAGGCCAACCTGGTTTTACTTCAGGCAATTGCTTGATTAACTTAGTAATTGAGTTCGAAACTACCTCTACTGTTTGTACAGGAACTATAGCCAAAGATTCATCATGATTATCTCCATCACAAGAAGATACATCTGTAGATTGTACCACAGAACTCGACTCCGATCCACAAATCAAGCAATTCGGTTTATCGAAATTGTCGAATGTGGCCTTTGCAAATCTCTGATCATCTCTGTCTCTCGCCAACAGAGAGGCAAAACTCTCACCGCTTCGAACTTTCGGAGGGCTACCCGACGAATGGTAAACTGCACCGACCAGATTGCTTCGGTGTTGTTCCTCGTTTTCTGAAAGAATTACATAAATCAAACTTCAAACTGAACCACAAAAAGAATCCAAATGAAGAACATCCATATTTTAACAAAGATAACACAAACCTTGGAAAACCCCTGTGGCCATTGGACAGCCTGCTCGTTCGAAAATCACTTTTCCATTATGAACAGCTAGTACCCAACAATCTTTGGGTAATTTTTTGGCGCAGTACTTAGCAACAGACGTTGGTGAACGGATTTTGTGATGCTTTCGAGCAGTCCCAACAATTACATTAGTTGCACAATATGATTTCGCTTCCCTTACTAATACTTTTCTAGCCGATGCTCCTCTGCAGATTTTGAGCTTCAGATCCACCTACAAGAATCGTCGATGATCAGTTAAGTAAGAAAAAAACGATCCAAGCCCTCAAATTAGAGAGGAAAAGATTTCAATCTTCAACCAAAAAGAGAAAAACAAAGAAATGGGAAGATAATAGAACCTGCTTCAAGTTGCAGAAACCTTCATAAACAGCAAGAACAGAGTCGAACGCTTTTACAAGAGAAAGAAGCGAAGATTTCCCATCTTGATTCACGATTTCTACAGAACCCATTTATCCAAATCAGTCAATCTTACTAAAACATTCAACAAAACTCCAAAATCCCACGTACCCAGATCAAAAATCGAAACCCGAAACACACAACTCAACTCACCATCGTTGCCAAGAACATGAAGAGCGATCACGAGGTCGCCAGGCTGAGCAACCTTAACCAAAGCCCAAGTAAGCAATTCTCTACTATGGGAGTCCAATTTCATGCCGACAAGAACAGAACGGCCGGAATCAAGTTGCAGTGGCTCGCCGGCGACCCCATTTTGGAGCAGTTTCATCTTGTGGGTTGAAATTGAGCCACAATTGTGAAAGATTGTCAGTCAAGTTCCGTCGAGTTTGTGTAGTCGCCGGTAAGATAGGACCATTTCGGGTTGTTTAAATTTATATGATCAAAAGCATCGGGAAAGAAAGAGAGTGAGAGAGATAGAGAGAGAGAGAGAGAGGGGTTTGGGGTAAAGCGTGCGTCCGTTCGTTCCCTTTTCAAGTTCGCAAACCACCCAAGAAATTTATTTAAAAAATAATAATAATAAATTGAAAAGTTTGAATGCAAAGTGAGCATTGTTCTGATGCATCCGCTCCCATTTTAGCGAAACTTAAGCTAATCATGTAAAGTGTATTCAACTGTCTAGTTGTACATTTTTTTGGAAGATAATGAGATTTCGAATTTATGAGAACTATCTTTGCAATATTATTGATATATATTGTTCTTGTTACTAGCCACTATTTTTATTTTTTAATTTTATGTCTAAGTCAATTTATATAACTATTTATTTGTCTTCGAGAAGTGACGCAGTTGATTGAACGCTTAGACTTTAAGATATGTTCCCTCAAGATCTTAGGTTATCTAATGATAAGTTAAGCTCAATTTTAGTATAATACAGATTTTGAAATTTCCAACGACACAATTTGTAGCTTCTAGTAGATTCTAATGTTAATTATGGTATGTTGAATTTGACATATAGTCTTTTATGTTACAATCAGCTAAATTCAACTATAGGGTAAGTAATGATATTAATTATGATGAGTTAATTCCACTCTAGGGTTAATAATGTTAGTCAAAAAAAATATATATATCAAATTGATTTTTTTTTTTAAATATATAAAAAAAATAAAAAACGGGATTGACCGAAGGGTGATCGAAAACAGTGGGGCCATCGCTTACGATAAATGCCACCGACCGCCGTCATATTATCCCAAGCAATCACAAAACTCGAACCCCAACTATTATTTTTCCGTTAAATGAGCGAAGGTGAAATTATTTTAATATAAACAAAAACATTGAACAATTGCAACAACTTCTTCCTTACTCTTCCAACAATATTGAAACTTATGAAAGGTTGTAAACAATTTATAAATTCCATAATTATTTATGTCCCGTTAATCCTATAATTATTTTTTTTTTATTTTTTGATTTTTTAAATTAAAGCCAACAACTATTATTATAAATACATAAATTTCATGATCATGATTTTAAAAGTTCAAAAAAATATTTCCAAATATTATTAAAATAAAATCAAAATTTGAACGTTAAAAAAAAATCAAAATATTTGGTTTGTTTATGAAATTTTTAGACTTAAATTTCAAAAACAAAAAACGAAATGATTATCAACTTTTTATCCATAATTGTTTAGCTCATAAAGTTTGTTGGTGCAATTAGCAAATTTTAACGGGTTTATTCACTATTTTATTTTTAGTTAAAAAAAAAAAAAAGAAATCAGAGACATTATTTTTTCACTAGTACATATTTTGCTGGTATTCCGAAGAGATGTATGGATTGTGATTTTAAGAATATTTAGAATTAACATTTACAATCAATATTTATTTTGAATATCGTAGTAATGATCACAGTCAAAGAACAAATTTTAATGTAGTTTTTAAAAATATTTAGAATAAATATTTAGTATGAAGTTTTTTTTTGAGTATTTAGAAATAACGATTGCGTCAAGAATTCATTTAGATGTAGTTTGTAAGAGAGTTTAGAATAAAAAATTATATTGAGTATTTAGAAATAATGATTGCAATCAAAAGTTTGTTTATATGTAGTTTTTAAGAATATTTATAATTAGTATTTATAACGACGATTTTATTTTGAGTATTTAAAAATAATTGTCATCAAAAGTTTATTTAGACGTAGTTTTTAAAAATATTTAAAATGATTATTTATTTTGAGTATCTAGAAGTAATGATTAATAATAATTGTCATAAAAAACTTATTTGAAGGTAGATCTTAAAAGGGTTTATAAATACTATTTAGAATGATGTCATCGGTAAAAAAAATTAGAACGATAATTTATTTTGAGTATTTGAAAAAGAATGATTAAGTCAAAAACTAGTTTGAATGTAATTTTTTCATAAATATTTAGTAAATACTAGTTTGAAAATATACTTAAAAATACCCTAATGATTTAAAAACATTTCTAGAAACAAATCTAACTCTAGAGAATGAAATAAAAATAATTATAAGCTTGAAATTTTAATTATAACTTAACATGGCACCCACCTTTTAGTAAGCTCATAATATTATTACTAAATCTATAGCATGTTTTATATATTCATTTGTAATTTGTGTTTAGTACTAATTATTTGGTTCAACAATTAATTAAGCGTTGCCAAAACTTAGAAGAACAAAATTTGCGGTTACAATAGAAATGGAGGTTCCGTTTGGAAGACATACTTGTAACGGAATTTGAATTTGGTATTTAATTTAATTTAATTTAATTTAATGGAATCCAAACCAATGACACAAATACGTGTCCACATATCCAAATTAAATTCTCTTGAATAATTTAATTTTCAAATTGCTTTGATGTAATACCTTATTTAATTTATAAACCCACTAACCTCTGTTTTAAATCTAAATCTTATTAACAAGTATTTAATAATCTTATCTGTTAATTAAACAACAATACAAGGAATAAATCCCCAATTCCAACCACTTTCTTAACAAACAAATCCTCATTAAAATAACGCGATTGCTCTTAATTATTCGACTATCTCTACCCATAATTAATTAATATAAACGTG